>CAJHQP010004520.1:0-54457 GCA_905132765.1 Moricandia arvensis | reverse complement strand
CCCTTCGGGCGGGTTACTACAGTGGTGGTCTATGGCTTCTCTGGAGATCGGAGATAGGAGAGCTGGAGGTGATGAATTCATCAGACCAGTTCATCTATGCTAAAGTCGGAAGTGGTACCGAAGTGATTAACTTGATTGTGGTGTATGCTGCTCCGTCATCAGGACGGCGTAGTGGCCTATGGACAGAATTAAAGGAAGTTATTCGTAATGCAATGGGCCCAGTGATTGTTGGAGGTGACTTTAACACAATTGTGAGAATGGATGAGAGAACTGGAGGGAATGGAGGATTATCTCAAGACTCTTTAACATTTGGAAATTGGATTAATGATATGTCACTTATTGATATGGGATTTAGTGGGAGACAGTTTACTTGGAAGAGAGGAAAATCAGCGACCACGTTCGTCGCTAAACTCTTAGATAGAATCTTGTGTTGCGCTCAGTCGAGAATCAAATGGCAAGATGCTAAAGTCACCCATCTACCTTTCTTGGCTTCAGATCATGATCCTCTCTACCTCCAACTTACTCCAGAGGTTAAAGGTAATGCTTGTCGACGACCGTTCCGTTTCGAAGCAGCTTGGTTGCAACATAGTGAGTTCCAAGACTTATTAGTAGCATCTTGGGATCAAAATATTGACACGAGAGAAGCTCTTTTGAGACTCGGAAAAAAACTCAGAAAGTGGAATAAAGAAGTCTTTGGGAACGTACAACAGAGAAAGGAGAAGTTAATGTCCGAGATCAAAGAGATTCAGCAGAAAATAGAGGAGGACTTAAGTGATAGCTTATTAGAAAGAGAAGGTGAGCTTCTTAAGGAATTTGAAATTGTTTTGGAACAAGAGGAAGTGATTTGGTTCCAGAAGTCGCGGGAAAAATGGATTGTGCATGGAGATAGAAATACAAAGTTTTTCCACATGTGTACTCGAAGGGTTATTTGTTTGGAGGATACTCGGAGAATATATATCTTTGTGTTGGACAACAAGTTGAGGAACGCATATGCTTTCCTCCGGAGGTAAAACGTGGTTCGGGAAGACAAAAGAAATCAAGATGGCAATCTTGGTTGGAGCTATCCAGAATGAGAGGACGCAAACCTAGGAAACAACACAGGGTTTATAGATGCTCAAAGTGCAAGGAAACTGGTCATACGAAACCACAATGTAAGGAAACACTAGACGACTAACTTGAAGGTCATCTGGACGACCTTCAAGTAAGTCGTCCAGAGTTTATTCCTCCAGACGACTTTCAAGTAAGTCGTCAAGAGACCTTAAAGTTAGTCGTCTAATGTTTAGTCCTCCAGACGACCTTCAAGTAAGTCATCTAATGTATTCTGTTAGGTCGTCCAGTATAATGTTAAGTCGTCTAATTGTGTATGTATTAAGAATTTGTGTTTAGTCTATGTATTATGTTAGGTCGTCCAATATAATGTTAGGTCATCCAGTATAATGTTAAGTCGTCTAATTGTGTATGTATTAAGAATTTGTGTTTAGTCTATTTATTCTGTTAGGTCGTCTAACTACATTAAAAATACAAGTTCAAGTACATTACAAGTTAAAGTATCATATGTTCCAAGGTTTTCAGCAAGGTCCTTGTTTTCTTTCACATGCTGGTCAGGAAGCTCACTAAATATATTCACCGCCATCTTATCCCTCATAGACTTCGCGTTGGACTTAGCAAAGTCTTTTTGGTTAAATGGCATCCCAAGAGCATGACATTCAATGTACCTCAGAGTGTACACGCCACAATCACCAGCTCTGGCCTGAGGGATATCGGTTGCTCTCTCATATGTGAATGGCTCTAGTGATAACTGGTCACGTTGTTCAATGGTAGCGCACTCAAAAAACAGATAAGGTAGCATGTGGAGAAAAGGCTCCATTACCACATCCAGTTCTTCAGCGGAGATATGTGAACGAATGCTGTCCCATACGACAATGTGTCTCTTAGGGATCGATATCCACATAGCAATCCAATGACTGTCGTTGTAGTTCATTGGCGCATAGATATCATCAATATCCGTCCCCTAAACCTTGTCCGTCTGGCAAAATGATGGTAACTTGCCTGCATAATAATTCCATGCCCCACCAAGGAGTCTTCTTCCTAAATCGTAGACATCGGGCTTCGTGTCCTGAAAATCCTTGTAGTTGAATCTCCATTGTTGAGAAAAGAGATGATCAAGGAAGCAAATTCTCTTCCTCCTGAAATGTTGTGGCGTCTCCTGGTGCCTCTTCTTCAAAACATTAATCCAAGCATCGATATGCTGCATATAAAATAATACAAGTCAGAAGATAAAATAATACAAGTCAGCAGATAGCAGACGACTTACCATAAGTCGTCTGGTAAGTCTTCTACGAAGAAGACTTTGTAGACGACTTACCAGACGACTTACCATAGGTCGTCTAGAGAGTCTTCTTCACAGACGACTTACCAGACGACTTATGTTAAGTTGTTTAGAAAGTCGACTTAACATAATCAGTTTTCATCTAGTAATCAGTTTAGTCAGACGACTTACACAATCCTCCAGCCAAGATAAGGAGGTCCGGAGGACGTGATACCACCGAGTTGGACTTGTACGTGGTTTCTTTTTGAGAGGTGTGAAATAATGACTGCAAACACAAAATGTTGATAAGCAATCAGTTTTTGTAGACTAAAGCGAGCTATTATGCCAAAAGCAATCACTTACGGATCAGTTTTCAACCAATCGGCGAGCTCCTTCAACTTTTTCTTGTCAATAGATGTAAAGGGATTATAGCCTTTAGATTGCTTTTTCTTGTTTGGGATTTTCTTGTTTGCAGTATAAGGAAATTGCTGTGAGGGAGCAAGTTTCCTTTTTCGCTCAGTCTTTACACGGACAAGTGCCAAAGCAGCGACCCTCTTTGACTCATATCTAGCAACCTGCTGCTGTTTCTCTGCTGGAGTGGAAGATGTTTTTTGGACAATAGAAAAATGCTCCCAGATGTGGACTCATCTTCAGGGGTAACACTCTTATCCTTCTCCCCTTTAACACTCTCATCCAAAGAAGTTTCATCCCTCTCCACTTTAACACTCTCAGCCAGAGGTGTTTCATCCTTCTCCCCTTTAACACTTTCATCCAGAGCTGTTTCATCCTTCTCCCCATTAACACTTTCACAACCCCGGGAGAGGAGGCTTCTTTACTAACCCCGTGTTCGTGCGAGGATGTCTTTTGAGAGGTAGTGTGTTGAGAGGATGTCTATTTCCCTTGTTTGGTGAGACCAACTTTCTTCTCCACTGCTTCCACCCTTTCCGACAGATGCTTGATCTCCCTAAGACACGTCCCAAACCCTTCCCTCATGGCATCAAATATGTCCTTGAAATTTCTTTCAAGGTTCTCTTTGGTCATCCCAAGCACAGTCGTAGTAACCTCTGAACGAGCCTCTGTGCGAACCTCTTCACTAGCCTCTGCAAACTTCCATGCACTCTCCTCTGCAGGTGCCCTTTCAGTAGCCTCTGCAGGTGCCCTTTCACTAGCCTCTGCTGCAGGTGCCCCTTTTTTAGCCTCTGCAGGTGCCCATTTTTTACCCTCTTTACGAGCTTTCTTCAGAGGTCTTGGACTCTCGTCCTCTACCAAAACTATGGCTTTCTTCGATGGACTCACAACCACTGACTTTGTATTGACCCAAGTACCGGTGACTTCCCTGCAATCCATGGTCCACTTCCACGGTCTCTGATTAAACATAACTTTAATTATGTTCTCCGCGGGAAGGTCCTCAACATCGGAGTCCCATTTTAGAAACATTTCACCATAGTCCTTCTCAACAAAATTCCTCACCGTAGTCTGCAGTAAATATAAGATATGAGTCTTTTGTTAACAAAGATGGAAAGAAAAGTCTTTCCAGAAGACTTATATTTAAGTCGTCTGGAAAGTTGTCTGGAAAGTCTCTCTACTGGAAGACTTTCCAGACAACTTTCCAGACGACTTAATTATGGTAGTAAAGGGTTGAAGTAAATACCTGTCTGCAGATACCATCTTTAAAGCATCTGCGTCTTTTGCCACCCATGTAAGCCAGTATCGGTGGAGATGGTCTGTTTGGTATGGGATTACCATAATTAGCACCCAATTCCGGCAGAGCTGTGTACACCCAGACCTGGAGAGCTTGTATAAACCCATCAACAGTGTAACAGCCCGAAATATCTTTGCCCTTCAAAGAGTCCATCAGCACCTTGAACGCGATTCTCCCCCATGGATAATTCTCAAACCGCTCTAAATCCATCACTAGCCTTGCCAGACTAACCCTTGTGGCGGTTGAATACTTTCTCCCTTCAATATATCCAGTGAAGATGGCAAGGTACCCGAGACGCTTACGATCCTCCCGAGACCACCATTCGCATCTCTCAAGTGCTGCTATTATCTGCTCAGTAGTTGGCCCAGATTCAAGATGAACTCCCAACATCCCCCAGAAAGAAGCCATCTCCTTTGTAACAGCACACTTCGATCTCTCAAGGTCCTCTATGTACTCGCAGTTTAGACCAGTGAGGTTTTCAAACTCTAACAGTGAAAACCTCACAGGTTCTGGACTAACTAGACTCCACAGCTCATACTTCTTCTTTATGTCCAGCTGGAACCCGAGTATGTAGTGCACCAGCCTTGAAGCCCAAGCAAATTCGAGCTCTTTAAACTTGATGAAAACTCCCAACTTTGACTCCTTTAGCTCTTCATATTCGTCACCATGAAGAGCTTTCTTTAAAGCAGCATGCAACTTCGAATAATCCGTGTGATACGAAATAGCTTTCATTGCGGGGGGCTCTTCCCCTAATGTATGTAACCTTCGGGGGAGTTTTGGAATATCCATTTTTTTTGTCTGCAAAACAATGAAAGACAACCATCTCAAACACACAACCATCCAGTATAACATTTTAATTATTAGTCTGGAAGACTTTCCAGATGACTTATAATTAAGTCGTCTGGAAAGTCTTCCAGCTGAAGACTTGTAATTAAGTCGTCTGGAAGACTTTCTAGACGACTTAATTATAAGTCTTCCAAGACTTCCAGTAGACATTTTTAGAGCATACCTGAAAATTCGGAGAAGCCATAGTCGCCTTCGACACAGCGGTTATAAATCTGCCAAAATAGACAGCCAAAAAGAAATGCGGTGAGAACGGTGGTGAGAACGGTGGACTTAAGAGACAACGTTTTAACTTACCTCGCTAGGGTTTACAGACACGCCTCTGACAGAAACGCCGCTAGGGTTTACATACAAACGCCGCTAGGGTTTACAGACAAACGCCGCTAGGGTTTACAGACAAACGCCGCTACGGTTTGAAATAGAGGAAGCGGCGGGTGAGAAGGTGGTGAGAATGACGGTGATAACGGCGGTGAGAAACGTTTGTGAGAATGATGGATTACAGAGAATCGTCAAAAATCGCCTTCGAAATCGCCTCTTTGAGAGAAATGACGTTACAGTTTCTAAATTTCGCGAAACAGTAAACCAAAAAAAAAAATCTTATATATGCCCGGTAAAAAATCCGGTTATGTTTAAAAGCACATTGGTAAAATGGTAAAACTAAAGGTTCGGTCTGGTTTAACGTGCATCAGACGACTTACTAGTAAGTCGTCTACCGTAAATATTCACCAGACGACTTACTAGTAAGTCGGCCCATACCCTAAACCCTAAACCCTAAACTAAATTGACTAAATTAACTAACTAACCACGTTATAAAATCAAATTATACTTAAATAGTGTTTACTATACACAGAAATAAATACACTTAGGTCAATTTTAAATTTTTCAAAAAAAACATTTATGCTTTCCAAAATCTAATCCTAAGAACACATACAATACTACAACATATGTTGGCAAAACCTAAACCAAAGAATATCATGACTCACTACTTTCACTCATCTATGTTGAAAACAATTAACTTTTGTTATATTTTAATTTATATTTCTTTAAACATATGTTAATTACATGATTTCAATTTTTCACTTATCAAAATATTTTTTACAAAATTTTTAAATTATTTTTAAGAAGTACTACACTAGACGACTTACTAGTAAGTCGTCTAGACAGAAGACTTGCGGGGGTTAGAAACATAAAAAAAATTCTGTTTTTTTTGTTCACAAGGAACTGGTTGTAATTTCAATAGTCTTTTAGATTACTTTTGCATTTGATTCAAATTTGGGTTTACTTTTGCATTTCAAATCAAATTTTGAGTCATTTTTGGTAATTTTCCCTAATTTCAAAGCTAGCAAACTGTCCAACCAAACCAAGTAAATTTAATTATTATTTTTAATAATCGTTGCTTCATTTATGTTAAATAATAAGAAATTAGTTTTTGATGCGTTCTTTTTGAAAGCGCAAGATTATTCTTTTGTTGACGAAATTGATAGTTTTCATTAATTTATAACTGTTATATTATAATTTTTGTATAAATTTGTGTAAATTGTTTATTTTTATTGTTTTTGTTTTTACTTAATAAAATAAAGTTTTTGACGGGGTGAAGAATATTTGCTTGTGCTACAGATGATACTATTTAAATATTTAAGTTTAGATGCATTTAATTTCTTGCAACTAAAAAACATAGTTGTGAAGGTTTAACTATTGACCTTAAATTTAAAAAAGAGTAGAATATGTTTTTTAGTCAAAAAAAATATATTTAAATATACTCGTTTGACATTGTAAAAATAATTTCAATACAAACTACATTATGGACTGTATTATAGTGCATGTTACTGATTAAAAAAAATACAATCTTTTATTTTAATGAATGAGAAGAATTTTGACCCATGTTATGCCTAATTTCTGTTCAATTATTTAAATTTTAAATATTTTATTAAAGGTGTTTTTATTATTATATACATATATATATATGTTTAATTTCATCTAAAATTTATTAATACTAACATAATTTTAATATACCAAATATGTTAAGTATTTGGGCTTATGAAAAATAAATTTTAACAAAATTAAAAAAATATATATATATATACAATCTTTATATGTTATGTTTAAATCTGTATTATAACATATTAAAAATACCCACTAATTAAATATAAGTTGGGTTGGATTATGTTGAGTTATTTTGATATGTATTAATAATATATGAGTATTAGAAGTAAATGTGAAAAGCTTTAATATAATTAGATAATTTCAATTTTAAAAATATGTTAGTCAATGGAAAAGCAAACATGCACCTTGGTTTTTGATTAAAGTGGTTTCAACAATAACTATATCTTGTTATGAACACCTTAGTCTGGTTTAATTAGAAAAGTAAAAGGGTGTATTCAATCGAGAGTTTTAGTTGATTTGTATAAAAATGACAAAAAATCATTGTTATTCAAACATGAATTTCAAAAACTTATTTTAAATTTAATATTATTGAACTTGACATTTTATAAAGTACTCTAAAATCAAGTGTTATTGAAAATATTTTAAGTTGTAAAATTTTAAAGTTTTAAGTGATTTAATAGTGTTTGGATGGAATTATTTAGTTAAAAAATTAAAATTTAAATTTCATGATTTTAGGTGATATTTTATGGTTGTTCAACAAAATTACTTAAAACTTTATAATTCCTTGAAATATCAATGTGGCAACATAGAGGTTCGATCAAATCATTTATAACCTCATTAAAACTTAAATCACTTCAAATTTTAAATTGAATATACCTCAAATATGATCACACCATATCTTAACAAAGTCACGATATATAGCATATTTAAATAAAACTGAATTGGAAAATAATTGGCTTGTTACGAAGCACGAAAATATTTAGCCGTTTGATACAAATTACAATATCTAGTATATTAAAACAGAGTCCTATTTGAAAATTACATTGTCATGTTTTTTTGGACTTATTGAAAAATGTTGTAACTTATCTATTAACTAACATCTCTATTATTAAAAATCAAGTACAAAATAGGAATGTTTGGAAACATAGATAGTAGACTAAATCTGTTGAGAAAGAATCTAACAAAATCTTACTTAAAAATTTAAATATTTTTATAAAATAATACATTAATAAATTTAGTAATTAGTTATATAATATTATTATAAATCAATATTAACTAAAATTTTATTATAAACAAGAAAATAAAAATTCTACTATTTTTTTATAAATTCTATAAATATATTCTGGATTATATGAAAATAGAAGTGTACATAAATTAAATATGATAAAATTATATTAAATAGGTAAATTAACAAATTTTAAATTGTAAAGTTTTTCATTTAAATAAATCATCATTCATCATTAAAATATGCTAAAATTCATAAACTGTATAATAGCTTTATACAAAATAAATGTATTAACATATGTTAAACTTATATATCTACAATTTTTATTTATATTGAAACTATCAACAATATATTGTTTAAAATGTTTCAATACAAAAATATAATAATATATAATAAACTTTAATTCATATACAATTTTTTTAAAATGTCAATAGAAAACTATGGTATTTTAGCAACTCACTTAAAATATTAATGACAAATCAAATTTTAATTTTAAATTTATTTTTGTGTTAATTATAAAAAATATGTTGGGAATTTTCTTTTAAATAGTACCAAAATTCAAATATCTTATGTATAAAATAATAGATTAGATGTAGTAACAAAAAAATTCAAAATTAATTTGATGTTCCAAACTCAAAAATATTTGTGTCATTTTCTAAAGTTTTTTTGACAAATATAAAATTTTGAAAATAAATATTTACACTCAAAATAATAACATTGCAAATTCTACAAAACATAAAATCGTGGATAATAAAGAATAAAGTTTTGAAATGTAGCACAAAAAAACTATTTGAATATGCTGTAAAAATTAAAGCAATGAAGTCTTAATTTTTTTAAATAAAACTTAATATCATAACATCCAAAAATATCATATATCAATAAATTTTAATAAAATAATATGATAGATACTACTATGTATAAAATTTACTAAAAAATGGTTTATATTAAACAAAACAGTGTTTTTACTTATAAATTCCGTAAAACACTAAAATGATATATGTTAAAGTATATTTTCTTATACATACTAAATAGATTTCTTTTAAATAATATAAATAAATAAAATTTGAAATATATTATATGCAAAATGTATATATTAAAGAAAAAAACATATTTTGAAAGAGATTCTTTATTTGATTATTTCATATGGTTATTTTATTGTATATAACTCAAAAATATATTAGTAAGTAATAAAAATTAATAACAAATTAAAATGTTTTCAACAAATCACTATATATTAATAATGTTGAAGAAGAAATATAAAAAAAAATATAGAGTTACACAATATATAGCACTACTTTAAAATTATATAATTAAAATATTTGTAATAATATCAAATACATTTATAAAATAAAAAAATATCGCACGGACGTGCGGGTTAAAATCTAGTAATTTCTTTATTTTTAAATTGTATAATATGAATATATATATATTAGTAATGTCAATTGGTCTTGACATATCTACCAAGAACTTATACGGTTGTGAATCATCTTCCAACCAACACACACATTTTGCGATTAACCACACGACGAGCTACACCGTCACCATCTCCCTCGTTTTCAACCTTAAATATGGAAGGGAGAACATCCTTAACTGCATGTTCTTCTGAAGTTACCGCCACTTCATTGATCATGTGTCTAAAGTATTTTCTGAAAGATCTATGTGTTTAAAGTCTAGTTTTATATTTCTTTCTGCGATAATTCTATCCTAAAAATCATTATATTCATCATTTATGTCACATATTGGATTTATTGATTAAATTAATTAATTTTCCAACCAATATTTTGTCAAACTAATTGCTTCTCCAAAGAAATGATCATGTAATGTAAAGTGAGATTTCTAACTTTAATTATTTACCACTTCTATCCATAATATATTTATAAATTGTTGTTAGCCGGCTAACAACATTAAATATTTTGTCTAATAAATAATGTAGCTGTCTAACATAATTTACATTACAATTTTTTTATTTATAACTTGTGTAAATAAAATGATATCCATCTATGTACGGGCATTGGCGTATACATAAAATAATATATGGATAAAATATTTATTGTCTCCAAAAATATGTAAATGTTTATCCAACAAGAGCAACCACGACCAGAATAATTACTTTCGTTAAATCCCCTTTTGATTTTTCATCTTCTTTAACCTCTTCACAGCTTTTTAGTTCAAACCAGTCTCATCTTTCTCAGATACTTTGCTTTCAATGTTATCAACATTGATCATCTAAGACATTCAGAAACCAACAAGATTATTAGCTGTCAAATCATACAACAAATTCTTCCACGGAAGCTTTGTTTTATAACTTAAAACGTCTGAATCAAGAACAAGATCAAAGCCCATGAAAATAGAATTAGAATCTTCATCAAATTTAAAAAACATAAAACTATAGTTGATCTCAAAGATTCTGCTAAACCTTACTAAGAGCTTATACTGTTAATAAACACTAACACAAAAACTATACAAATAAAAATCTATTAATTCAATAAAAAAAAATTCTTAAAATAAAAAAATTGTCCGTAAAGAAGTTTGAAGCCTTGTTGTGGTAAGATTTACCATTGACGAAACAAATCTCAGAAAGATGGAAACAAGAAGAGAAAAAAGTATTTTTAAAAAATGATCAGAAATGCAAACCCTAGGTACTTTATATGTTTCATATCAGCCGTGGCCACCACCGCTCAAACTTCAGAAGAATGAAGGGACCTCCAAGTCTTGGACTATCCCGCATTCTCCTATCTTCCAATAATCATCCTTTTCCAGCTTGAACTCAAAGAGAAGCTCGCTGGAAGTAACCTCCGCTTCGACTCGGAATGTGTACAGATGCTCTGCTAAAGCAGGATTCAGATAGTGACTCCTATTTTTATACAGAACAAACGCTCCCGTTGATTCCTCTTCAGAGCAAGCCTCATGGTCATCTTTATTAAGCAGCAAGATGCAGGCTTTAAACCAAATGTATTTGGGAAGAGGAGTTTCAGTCAACTTGATTGTAAATGGACCTCCACTTGGAGCTCGGTGAGTGAAGTATGCAGGCACTTGTGTACCTGGTAAGACTGCATATCTACAACTAGTCTGGATGATGAGGTCTCTCGCCTCTTGATTCAGTTTGAAGCAGTTGGCAAAGTTGAGTCGAAACATTGGATTGGGAAAGGAGCACTCTATCTTCTCCAGTGACTCGCAGTCATTTGCATCTATTAAACGGATGGAATCCGAAATCGGTGGGAGTGATACCAACTTTCGGCATCCATTGACCACGAGTTGACCCAGCCGAGAGATTTTCTCGACTAACTGAGGAACTTCTCGTATCTCTGTGTCGGTCAACCACAGCGATGTGATTCTTTCAAGAGCATGAGGGCATTCCGTGAGGTTTTCAAAGTATGACATCCCCAACTCTTCAAGACGAGGCCATGACCTGATCGAGGGAGGCACTTGTTCTATTGCAGTTCCTCTGATTTTGAGAGATCTAATGCTTGTGGAGATCTGAGGAAAACGTGTCAACATGGAGCAATCATTGAGATAAAGTTCATCCAAAGATTCCAAGTTGATGTTGGTGGGAAGAAACTCTAGCTTACTGCATCCTGTTAATCTCAGCCTCTGCAACTTATGAAGGTTTCCAATGAAAAGAGGAAGTTCCACCAGATTTGAGCAGTTACTAAGTATCAAGTCCTCTAGATTAGTGGCATTCCCAATGAAAGAAGGTACCTCCAACAATTGTGGTAGACTACTTAAGTCCAATGTTCGGATATTGGTGCCATTTCCGATAATGGAGCATCCACCGAGATCAAGACTTGAACATCCAGCGAGATCAAGTTCTTTCAAAGATTCCAAGTTGATGTTGTTGGGAAAATTCTCTAGCTTACTGCATCCTTTTAATATCATTTTCTGAAACTTCTGCACGTTTCCAAAAGAGAGAGGAAGTTCCACCAGATGTGAGCAATCACGAAGGTCCAATTCTCGGAGATTAACGACATCCCCAACAAAGGAGGGAAACTCCACAAGACTTGAACATCCAGCCAAATCTAATACTTCCAGACTATTTCCAGGCAAGGAAGGGAGCTTCACTAGGCTATAGCAACCAGGAAGATTCAATTTCTCAAGGTTAGTGGCAGTTGAGAGATCAGGAAGCTCTTTCAAGTTTGCAGAATAACTCAAATCCATCCACTTGAGACTTCGAAGCGACTGTACAGACAAATAACAAAAACATGGTTGTTTTATACACCTTAATAATGAAACAGACGAGAATCACAGTTCAACAAACAAACGGGAGTGGCAAGATCAAATTTTTTTTATAGATAAAAATGGCCAAATGATAGATTCGAAACAAAGATAAATAAATCAAAATAACTTACTTTAACTCCATCCCACAACTTCTCAAGCTTGCTGTCATTCATGATTAGTTCGACAAGGAACTCCAAGTTTACATTGGAAGGAAAACATGTCATTGGAAAATGACTCCATTGTAGTAATCGAAGTTTATGAGATAGATAGTTCAGACCTCCATTTAATTGCAGTGTTTCGCGATAACCATAGAGTCTTAAGAATTGGAGATTTGACATTCCTTCAAAGGCTTTCTCACTTATGTCTATTTCTTCCTCCTCGCTGTAGGCCTTTAATGTTATGCCTATAACACTGTTACTACCCTGAAATTAAGGAACAAACAAGAAACTAGAGTTTGTTAGTTATCAAATAAAGGAACAAACAAGGAGCAATGCAATGCAATGAAAGCCACTTACTGTCAAATCACCAGTCAATACACCACGAATCTCTCTTTCATAGTACAGAAACTGTCGCTGCCCAGGCTCATGAATAGATTCTTTACAAACAATTTCTCTACCTAGTTTTTCTAGCAAACTATGCATATCTATACGTCCCCAGTCGTCGAAAGATATGAGAGATTTCTGAGCTAAGACATTAAGTCTCTGCCTCACTTCCAAGAAATTCTTTGCAAGATACCCTTCCACTTTGTGAATCTTTTCAGAGTTGAAGAAGCAGGCAATATGAAGAAATAAATATTTATCTTCATCATCTAAAGCATCATAGCTGAACTTCAAAATGCTTAGAATATCAGGATTAAGGCTAGTCCTTAATCTTGGTAGCGAATTAGTCCACTCTTGCTTAGACATTCCCCGAAAGTAGGAACCAATAACCCTTAGCCCCAAAGGGAGTTCACCAGCAAGTCTTGTAACTTCCCGAGCAAGCTCCTCAAAACCATCTTTAGGGAACTTTTGACCAAAACAATACGTACAAAAGATTTGGAGAGCCTCTTCATTTGTTGGAAAATCAACCTTGTAAATATGGTTAATCCCATGTGCTCTAAAAACTCTCTGATCCTGTGCTGTGATTATAATCCGACTCCCAGGACCAAACCACCAAGCCTCTTTTGCCATCGCATCTAGTTGTAGTAACCGGTCCACGCCATCAAGAACAACAAGAACTTTTTTGTCCTTCAACATATTTGAGGCAACTCCTAAATGAGAAACAACCATATCTTTATTGCCGGTTATCTGAGACATAAACAGTTGTTGTAGTTGCAACTTTAAGTTGTAGTCATCAGAACACAGTTTTGAAAAATTTGCTTTGAGATCATCCATAAAGACACTCAGTTGAAAACTGTTGGAGAGTTGGTTGTATGAGACTCTAGCGATTGTGGTCTTGCCAATCCCAGGAGGACCCCAAATCCCAATCATCCTTACCTCATCCGAGTCTAGGGATAACAATTGTTCCAACTCATCCAAATGAGCTCCCATCCCAACTAACAAGTCGAAATCATTTGATGGGGTGAAATTATTCAGGATGTTGGAAATATCAGTGGCGATTTCCTTGATCATGGCCGCTTCATTTTCCCTAACAGTTGGAGAGTTCAATGCATCCATTAAATAATCATAGTCACATTCTTTTGTGGGATGTGTATGTTGTATAGAAAAAGCAGGAATAAAAAAGAACTAACCAGTTGCTTGAATCATAGCCAGCGACTGTGGCCACTTTTGCAAAAGCTTGTCTCCATCTGTCAATGCATTCCTTTGTTTTACCAGCACAAGTTTTTCTAAAGACTTTCCCAAAATCTCCGGTTAGCTTTTTCACATCAGAAGGATCCACTTCGTAGAAAACAGCCAATACAGTTTGATCCAACTCTTCTCTGCACTTCATAATCTCCACCAGTTCATCAAGACACCATTTTGAGGAGGCATAGTTCCTAGACAGCAAGATAATTGCGATCTTAGATCCTCTAATGGCCCTGATCAGCTCGGGACCGATAGATTCTCCTCTTTTGATTTCATTATCAATGAATGGTGTGATTCCTGTTCTTTCAAACTCCATCTGAATATGACTAAGAAAGTTTCTGCGGACATCTTCCCCGCGGAAGCTTGGAAAGACATGATGCGTCCAGTTGCGAGAAGAAGAAGGTGGAGGAACTGAAACAGGAGACAGAGAAGATGAAGGTGAAAAAGAAAAAGAAGTAGAAGAATCATTTTCTCTGTTATCTTCTTGATGGAATCTGAGCTTTCTCAGAAGAGTTAGGAGCCCAGTTGCAAAAGCAACAGTGGTGAGGAAAAAAGAAGAATTCATTATTAGTGAGTATGATGGGAAGAGGATCAGTATTACAGAGCTTTAAAGGGAGCTATGTGGAGGAGGAAGAAACTGTCAAAGGCTTTGTATACATTGAACACAGAAAGTTGAAAGCTATACTAGTAGCAATAATAGAGGAGGAGGACCTACAAGAACTTCCGCATACCACGAGATAATTACACAACCACAAGAAGTAGGATATTTCCTCCCTCTGGTTACCTATTTCCTTGATATTTCCTCACAGAAAATTACAAGGAGGACAATAATTAATAGAGGAGGTCCTACAAGTGCAAGTTGCAAGAGAGGAAGTTTAGTAAACATGAGAGGTCCTAATGATCTCAAAAGAGTTAAGAGTCCTATTGCAGCAGCAACAATGGTAAGTAAAAAAGAAGAATCCATTGGTGAGAATGATGGAAAGACGATCAGTATTACAGAGCTTTAAAGGGAGCTATGTGCAGGAAGAAACTATAAAGAGGGTTTGTATACATTGAACACAGAACGTTGACTCCATCGACTAGAAGTTGATAAAGGAACGCAACTGTGTCACAAATTAGTTACAACTTACAAGGATGTTTATCCTTCAAGCTTTGATCTAAAACAAGAACAAGGGGAACAAAGGCTTACCTCAGCTTTACAACCACCGCCTCCTCTCTTGTTTCCTGTTGTGTTCTTCAGAATCTGCATGTACTCAAAAATAAAAAAAAATACAGAAAAAAACTTTGCATTCTCATCTACTCCACCAGTTGAACAGCAAAACCATAAACATAACAAGAACCAAGCATCCATATCGATCACAGTGAATGAGCAGCTATTACAAGAACCATTGAAGTAACTAGCTACATACATTTTCGAATTATTCTCAAGCTTATTACAGGGAAGAAATCTAGTTGAGAGTCATTTCAGGGAACAGTTTAGGGAGCTCGCTTCTCTGGAACTCCATCCTCTACTCTTCTATCTTCGAATGAATCCTATTGTCTTGCTTTTCTCCACTTGTTCATGTCACAACTTCTAAACTGTTGTATCTATAAGGTACCTGATAGGCTGCGAAGGCTCAACCCAGATGCTTATTGGTTGTATCCATTAGACCCTTACATCAAGGCAAAGAAGATGTCTGGACAGATTCTTCAAGTTTAGTCTAAGCGGCTCTTCAAAGCGGGAAGACAGCTTGAAGTCTGTGCTCGTTGATTCCAATGAACATTTAGAAGCTAAGGAATGTGCCTTACACAAGCTTGATAGCAGCAATGCAAGACTCCATGACTTTCTTATGGCTCAAAACAGAAGGCTTAAAAGAGACTTTGAAAAAAGCTGAGGAAAAATTGATTTTGTTGAACGCTAAAAATTCCACATTAAGTGAAAAAGTTAGCTCTCTTTAGGAACAACTGAATGATATTTCTTAAAGATAAATTAGCCAAGAGTGAAGCAAGGGCTGAGGAAACAGAATCCAAATACAAAACACTAGAAGAAAGCAAAAAGGAGCCTTCAAGACGAGTTGGAGAGCTTCAGAGCAAAACGTTTCACTCTGGAGAAGTTAGCATCGCTTGAGAAACACTTGAGGGACTCAGATCTTCAACTAGAACTTGCAGAAGCAGCTGTTGAAGGTAGCAAAGAAAAGCCGGATCCGTTATACTCTACTGTTTCTGATATGAAGAATGTGATCCGGGATCGGCCTTCATACTTACCATATTAGTGTAATATCAGTGCAATTATCTGCCTTCATTTGTTGAGGATGATCCGCTTGATGAGTTCAACAGGCAAAGCGTAAGCTGGATCAATTGCTTCAACTCCAGGATACTCAAGAAGGGAAAGCCCTGCACCACATTTTGATGAAATGAGATTTAATTCATCAAAAGATGAGATTAAAGAGACAAAATCTAAGTTGGTAATCACCTGCAACACCAAAGTAGGTGTGGAAGATATCAACAGCATCGTCCATGCTTGTCAGCTACATAGCTCACCCATCTCAATCTGTCATAAAATTATTAACAGAAGATTCAGTAACTTGGCACAAATGGAAGAACCATCATAATAGAGTTTAACTTGGCTCAATGCAGAAAGCTTAGTAATCTCCAGGAGTATCAGTAAACACTTGAGGTATCTATAGTTGAGAAGCTAAAAAACTATAAGCTAGATGGTCAGCTTCAGAAAACAAAAAAGTATGAGACTGATCGCACAAAGTTTCTCTTTTTAAAACCTCCATAGCTCCCAATTCAGTTAACCAAAACGAGACCCAAGCAAAGGCCAACCTTAAGTAGAAACCGAACAACATCATTGAGAGCAAAGTCTGGTTACCTGGAAGGAGGAAGAAGACGTAGAGCTCATCAAATCAAAGCTTTTGGGAGAGGAGTGAAGAAGATCCGAGAGCAACTTTCTTAACCTTTTTGTCTATCATCAAACCTTCTTCCTCATCCAAAAGGTCTTGGGGAAACCACGAACCGGATCTTCTATACAGAAACATAGAAGCAAACCCGAGTTAACCGATTTTATTAATCTAACTCGTTTTGGTTAGGAATCATACCGGATATGAATACAAGTCATGTTTCCTTTTTCCAATGGCCTTTTACTGTTGGGCTTACATTCATGTTTCTGCAAAGACGGTTTTACCCTTTCTTCCACCCCCTTTAAATACAACTTTCATCTCCGATTGAAGATTTTACTCGGCGACGGTGATAACAAATCCCCGGCGACAAGGAGAAGAAGAAGAAGAAGATAAAAGAGCTATGACGACAATCAGTGTCCGCAAGCAAAACACAAGACTGCCACCTGAAGTAAACCGCGTGCTCTACGTTCGTAACCTCCCCTTCAACATAACGAGCGAGGAGATGTACGACATCTTCGGCAAGTACGGCGCGATTCGCCAGATTCGCATCGGCTGCAACAAGGACACGAAAGGCACGGCCTTTGTCGTTTACGAGGATATCTACGACGCGAAGAACGCCGTCGACCATCTCTCTGGGTTCAACGTCGCGAATCGGTACCTGATCGTGCTATACTACCAGCACGCGAAGATGAGTAAGAAGTTTGATCAGAAGAAGAATGAGGAAGAGGTTGCTAAGTTGCAGGAGAAGTATGGTGTCTCTACCAAAGATAAGTAAAACTTTGATTTAGGGTTTTTAATTTGGGAAAGTGTTGAGCTTTTGATTCGTATCTGTATTGTGTTTGGTGGAGTTGGTTTGTTATGTTGAACTTGTTTGGGTCTCTATGTCCTTTATATCGACGAAGTAATGAAAAAGAACCTCTTTTTGGCTTCAAATAAGCTATTGCTGTTACGAAAGTGTGTAGCTTTTGATGAATGATCTTGGATAACAACATCAATTTGCTTAGATTGTGCTGCAACACATTAGTGTCTCAAGACTATTTTAAGTCGATTTGGTTCTGTGTTGTTGACACTGTTGATCTTGTGTTTAGCTTTGTAGAAAGTAAGAACAAATATCACTGACACATACAAGAGAATTGTAAATGAAGTTTGAGTCATATCATTTTTCCTTATATGTTGCTGCAACACTGTAGTTGCCATCAAGGTCTAAGTAGATTTGGTTTTGGGGTTAGACTGCAGTTGCCATTGTTGATCTTTTCAGAACTGGTTTCAAGTGCCATTGTGTTTAGCGTTGTATCTTTTAAGGACTGGTTTCAAGTGTTTTGCTAGGAAGTTAGAACAAATATCACTAACAGTAACACATACAAGATTGGCACTTTAAGCAGCCGAAGTAAACAACCAGAAAAGAAAATGTACATGCAAATCAACACACCTCCCCAAATCCCGTATGAATGATTTCCTTTTCCTTCTCCACCCTTAAAGATCTCTTCCAGTTCATACTTGTAATTTTTCTTTTGATGTGCCTTTGTCATGCTCTGCTCTCTTTCTATCTTATCTCTTCCTCTACTTCAACCATTGGTCATTTGAATGAAAGTTCACGCCGTTTCTTTGGGATAGGATCTGGGTTTCCTTTTCTCATCATTGCCACAAATTCATCATAGTTTATCCGACCATCCTGCATCAGAAATTTGGTTATTAGTAATGAGATGCTTTGTTTCAGCTTCAAGGGGACTGTTGTTTCTTACATTGTCTCCATCGACTTCTGAAATTATCTCTTTGATGTCTCTGCCATCACTCATGCCGAACTCCCGGAGGGCTTGCTCCAGCTCTTCCATAGTGATATATCTGGGAACAGCAAGCATTATTTGAGGTGAACATTTGGATTCATAGCAAGCTTCATATCTTTATGAATTAGTTATATATAACAAAAGTGTTGAGTACTTACCCACTGTTGTCTTTGTCAAAGTGTTGGAAGGCTGAGTAGAGATGTTCTTCTCTGTCAAGTCTATTAATATGCATTGTGGCTGCGATGAACTCACCATAGTCTATTGTTCCATTACCGTCAGCATCGGCCTGTAGAGTACACAACAAAAAACATAAACTTAGTGGTGAGTCTCCTTCCTTGTTACTCAGCTTGTGCCAAAAGCTAAAATTGTTGTTAGCACGCAAAGGACTTACAGCTTCCATTAACTGCTGGACTTCATATTCTGACAACCTTGTACCTTGCTTAGCTAGTCCCTGTCTTAGCTCCTCGAGTGTAATTGTTCCACTGCTATCAGTGTCCATACCTTTAAACATCTCCTTTAACCCCATGATCTCTTCCTCTGATAAGCAACCTGCTATCACCTGTTCAATGGTTTCAGGTTTTTGAGGTTACGATACTCCTATTACTGAGTGCCTTTACTTCCACTCAGATTTTGTAATTGGGCAAGGGATATGAATCTTTACCCGTAATGCAACTTTCTTGAAATTGTTCATTGCTTTGAATTGCTTGAGCCTTGACATCACTGCATTGTCAAGAGGAACATCTGGTGCTTCTCCATCCTCCTTGATCCATGGATGGTCTTCACAAAAGAGAGAGAGAAAACATTAATTGGTATGAAGAGTAAGCTTTTGGGTTTATTAGTGTGTTTTGTAGATGCTTACTGAGAACTTGAGCAGCAGTTAGTCTTTGCTTGGGATCAGAGTTGAGCATCTTCTTAACAAGATCCTTCGCTTGAGGTGAGATTGATGGCCATGGATCACTTGAGAAATCAACTTGTCCCTTTATGATAGCGTTGAATATTCCATTCTCCGATTCTATGATCATAAGGTAATCACAACACATGAGTCTATATAAAACAAATCATCTCTAGTAATGTTTATAATCTTGTTATTAACTTTACCAGCCCAAAAGGGTGGGACACCACATAAGAGGATATACAACATGACACCAATACTCCAAATATCAGCTTCAGGACCATACTTCCTTTTCAAAACCTCTGGTGCTATGTAATAAGCACTACCCACTATATCCTTGAACACCTCTCCTGGCTTGTAGAAAACAGACAGACCAAAGTCAGTGGCCTTGAGAGGAGAACTCTCATCTTTGTTGAGCAACAAAAAGTTCTCAGGCTTCAAATCTCTGTGAATAACCCCCATGGAATGACAAGTATGCACAATCTGAACAATGGTTCTTAACAAGGAAGCAGCTGCTCTCTCAGAGTAATGTCCTTTAGCAATAATCCTATCGAACAACTCTCCTCCAGCGCAAAGCTCCATGACCAAATGCACAGAGTGCTTATCCTCATAAGCTCCTCAATGTTTAGCTGACCAGTCAAGTGATGCATTATCTGCACTTCCCTTCTTACATCCTCGATGTCTTCTTTGTTCACAAGCTTTCTTTTGGCAATGGTCTTGCAAGCGAATTGTTGACCTGTTGCTTTCTGTGTGCAGAGGTGAGTGACACCAAACTGTCCTCGGCCTAGCTCTTTACATAAAGAATATGAGGCTTTTACATCTTCCATAGGTCGAACTAAGACAGGTCCTATAGGGCCTTGTTTTGTTGCAGGAGGAGGTGAAGGAGGGGCTTGTTTGGATTGTGCTACAGGAGGTTCAGCGGCTGGACCAGCCGCGTTTGAATCGGTTAGGCCCTTCTCGTGTGTGTGTCCATCTTCTGAGTCCCGTCCATGAGAGCAACAATTCCCCATTGTTGCATTAAAGGGTGGGGGAGAGGAAGGAGAAATACAAAAGTTGTGTTCTTTGTGTGTGTGCTTTTCTTCCTCTAGTTTGTGTTTCTTGATTAGCAAGGAAGTTAAGGTGCTTTGGTTGTGAATGGCTATGAATAGAATGTTTTGGCCTTGGGTTCAAAGGGTTATATAGGTTTTGTTGATAGAGAGGAAGTTTAGGACCAAAGCTTGTCTGCAAAATATGGGTTATTATTTTAATAGTTTTCAGTTTAACCCCCTATCTATTTTTTTTGTTGAAGTTATAGTCCATGTAATTGAAACCATTATAAGTTGGTTCGGTTAATTAGTATTGGAAAACTCTTAACCACAACACAACGCAACATGATGCGACATTTTCAAGTTGTAAAGCACAATGATTAAAATAAAAACAGTAATGTTATTTTATATAAATGTAAACAATGTAGCAACACAACTTCATTCACTTCCATTACATTAGAAACCTCAAGAATCTCTCAGCGATGAGAGACTGTTGAGTATTGCAAAGTAATCAAGGACAAGGACTAGGCCAACAATTGAAATCATCACATCTCCCATTGGTAAATCACTTGAATCCACCCAAATTTGCAATCTCCTCTCTGAGCATGCATACAGAAGAGCTTCTACAACCTCCTAAGTAAACCAACCAATGAGCAAAGCAGAAAGTTATTTGACCATATTAGTGTTATATCAGTGCAATTTTCTGCATTCATTTGTTGAGGATGATCCGGTTAATGACATCAACAGGCAAAGCATAGGCTGGATCAATTGCTTAGACTCCAGGATACTCAAGAAGGGAAAGCCCTGCACCACATTTCCATGAAATGAGACTTAATTCAACAAAAGATGAGCTTAAAGAGACAAAACTAAGTTACCTGCAACTCCAAAGTAGGTGTGGAAGATATCACAGCATCGTCAGGTCTGTCTGAGATGCCTCCGTTCTCCATATCCTAATCAAATCAGGAAGCGTTGACTCTACTCGCCATTTTGTCCTTTTGATTAATGACAAAGGAAACAAACCTTTTAAATTTGCTCTCTGATTTGTTTAGACATTGGATTACGTTCAAAGACAGAGAAAATGTGCGATAGACAAGTAGAAAGAACAAATACCAAATCTTCTTCAACCTCTTCGATACTATTATACTAAGTGTTACTTTATTAGTCTTCCAGAGTCTGTATATTGGTTTAGCAAAGTATATACCTCTGTAATGGGTTCAGGATTTGGAAACATCATGTTCTAGCTTGAAGCATCTGACACCGAGTCATCAACATAGTTCTTTTCTTTTTGAAGAACGTTGCAGAGCTTCTGAAGATCATAAACCCATGACTTTAAACACGCAGCTCCGAAGCTTTCCAATCTCAGACCTAAAACACCAAAGTAATTCCAAATGATCTTAAAACAACCCCCCCTTAACGGAAAAAACAGACAAATCCTTAAATTCTAAAATTACTATTTTCAAATTTTCCCTGGCATAACCTTTATAAAAATATATGCCTAGAGATGGAAAACAGTGTTACATGAACAGAGAATGAAAAGGAACCATTTAAGCATTCGGAATAGTTGAAAAGCAATTGGTTACAATCCTAAGCCACAATGAAATCTTGTTGGTACTTACTTGTTTCAATTAAGTAGTACAAAAGCATGGATTCTGAAGTAATGACCAATGAGAAGCGCACCATCTTCGTCTTGGCTTCTGTTTGAGAAAAAAAAAAAAACACCACATCCTTTAAAACAGAGGAATACACTAGAGAACAATTAAAAGAAAAAGAAAAAAAAACAGAGAGGCATTAACTTCATACGTTTCACATTCGCCATGGCCACCATCTCTCAAGCTCACATCGTGTTCATCACTACCAAGGGGAATCCAACTCTTGGACTAGCCCGAATTCTCCTATCTTCCAAACGTCATCGCTTGTCAGCTTGAAGTCAAAGAGAAGCTCGCTGGAAGTAACCACCGCGTGGACTCGGAATGTGTACAGATGCTCTGCTAAAGCCGGACACAGTTGTTGATAGATATTTTCATACACAACATCCACTGCGCTTGATTTCTCTTTACAGCTAGGGTCATGGTCACCTTTATTAAGCAGCAAGATGCAAGCTTTAAAACTCATGGATTTGGGAAGAGGCTTTTCGTTCAACTTGATAGTCAATGGACCTCCACTTGGAGCTCGGTGAGTGAAGTACGCAGGCACTTGTGTACCTGGTAAGACTGCCTTTTCACTACTAGTCTGGATGATGAGGTCTCTCGCCTCTTGATTCAGTTTGAAGCAGTTGGCAAAGTTGAGTCGAAACATTGGATTGGGAAAGGAGCACTCTATCTTCTCCAGTGACTCGCAGTCATTTGCATCTATTAAACGGATGGAATCCGAAATCGGTGGGAGTGATACCAACTTTCGGCATCCATTGACCACGAGTTGACCCAGCCGAGAGATTTTCTCGACTAACTGAGGAACTTCTCGTATCTCTGTGTCGGTCAACCACAGCGATGTGATTCTTTCAAGAGCATGAGGGCATTCCGTGAGGTTTTCAAAGTATGACATCCCCAACTCTTCAAGACGAGGCCATGACCTGATCGAGGGAGGCACTTGTTCTATTGCAGTTCCACTGAGGTCGAGATCAATAATGTTTGTGGAGATCTCAGGAAAACTTTTCAACATGGAGCAATCCTTGAGATCAAGTTCATGCAAAGATTCCAAGTTGATGTTGGTGGGAAGAACCTCTAGCTTGCTGCATCCTTTTAATCCCAGTATCTCCAACTTCTGAAGGTTCCCAATGAAAAGAGGAAGTTCCACCAGATTTACGCAATTACTAAGATCCAACTTCTCCAAGTTGGTGGCATTCCCAATGAAGGAAGGGACCTCCAACAATTGTGGTAGACTACTTAAGTCCAATGTTTGGAGATTGAGTGCATTTCCCATAGTGGAGAGATCAAGACTTGAACATCCAGCAAGATCAAGATGATTCAAAAATTCCAAGGTGATGTTGTTGGGGAAATTCTCTAGCTTACTGCAACCACTAAGTATCAACTTCACTAGATTAGTGGCATTCCCAATGAAGGAAGGTACCTCCAACAATTGTGGTAGACTACTTAAGTCCAATGTTCTGAGATTGACTGCATTTCCGATAGTGGAGAGATCAAGACTTGAACATCCAGCGAGATCAAGATCATTCAAAAATTCCAAGGTGATGTTGGTGGGAAAATTCTGTAGCTTACTACATCCTTTTAATATCAGTTTCTGCAACTTCTGAACGTTTCCAAGAGAGAGAGGAAGTTCCACCAGACTTGAGCAGTCACTAAGATCCAATTTTGGGAGATTATCTGCATTCCCAATGAAGGAGGGAAACACCACAAGACTTGAACATCCAACCAAATCTAATTCCTCCAGACTATTTCCACTCAGGGAAGGGAGTTTGATTAGACTCGAGCAGTTACGAAGATCCAATTTTCGGAGATTAACGGCATTCTCAATAAAGGTGGGAAACTCTACAAGACTTGAGCATCCACCCATACATAATTCCTCCAGACTATTTCCAGGCAAGGAAGGGAGTTTGATTAGACTCGAGCAATTATCAAGATACAATATTCGGAGATTAACGGCATTCCCAATAAAGGAGGGAAACTCCACAAGACTTGAGCATCCACTGATATCTAATTCTTCCAGACTATTTCCAGGCAAGGAAGGGAGTTTTATTAGACTCGAGCAATGATGTAGATTCAATTTCTCAAGGTTAGTGGCAGTTGAGAGATCAGGAAGCTCTTTCAAGTTTGCAGAATAACTCAAATCCATCCACTTGAGACTTCGAAGCGACTGTACAGACAAATAACAAAAACATGGTTGTTTTATACACCTTAATAATGAAACAGACGAGAATCACAGTTCAACAAACAAACGGGAGTGGCAAGATCAAATTTTTTTTATAGATAAAAATGGCCAAATGATAGATTCGAAACAAAGATAAATAAATCAAAATAACTTACTTTAACTCCATCCCACAACTTCTCAAGCTTGCTGAAAGCCATGACTAGTTCGACAAGGAACTCCAAGTTTACATTGCAAGGAAAACATGTCATTGGAAAAAACCTCCACTCTAGTAATCGAAGTTTATGAGATAGATAGTTCAAACCTCCAGTTAGTTGCAATGAATCACGATAACGATAGACTCTTAAGAATTGGAGATTTGACATTCCTTCAAAGGCTTTCTCATTTATTTCTATTTCTTCCTCGATTCCGTAGTAATTTAATTTTATGCCTATGACACTTGTACTACCCTGAAATAAAGGACCAAACAAGAAACTAGAGTTTGTTAGTTATCAAATAAAGGAACAAACAAGGAGCAATGCAATGGAAGCTACTTACTGTTGAATCACCAGTTAATACACCACGAATCTCTTCTTTGTCATGCAGAAATCGGCGCTGCCCAGGCTCATGAATAGATTGTTTACAAACAATTTCTCTACCTAGTTTTTCTAGCAAACTATGCATCCTTACATATCTCGAGTCGATAGATATGAGAGATTTCTCAGCTAAGTCTTTAAGTCTTTGCCTCACTTCTACGAACTTCTTTGCAAGATGCTCTTCCACTTTGTGAATATATTCAGAGTTGAAGAAGCAGGCTATATGAAGAAATAAATCTTTATCTTCATCATCTAAAGCATCATAGCTGAACTTCAAAATGCTTTGAATATCAGGATTAAGGCTAGTCCTTAATCTTGGAAGCGAATTCGTCCACTCTTGCTTAGGCATTCCCCGAAAGTAAGAACCCATAACCCTTAGTCCCAAAGGGAGTTCACCAGCAAGTCTTGTAACTTCCTGAGCAAGCTCCTCAAAACCATCTTTAGGGAACTTTTGACCAAAACAAGACGTACAAAAAATTTGGAGAGCCTCTTCATTTGTTGGAAAATCCACTTCATAAATATGGTTAATTCCATGTGCTCTAAAAAGTTTATGATCTTGTGTTGTAATTATAATCCGACTCCCGGGACCAAACCACAAAGTCTCTTTCGCCAACGCATCTAGTTGTACTGACCGGTCCACACCATCAAGAACAACAAGAACTTTCTTGTCCTTCAACCTATTTGACGCAACTCCCAAATGAGAAACAACCATATCCTTATGGTCGGTTATCTGAGACATAAACTGTCGTTGTAGTTGCAACTTTAAGCTGTAGTCATCAGAACACAGTCTTGAATAGTTTGCTTTGAGATCATCCATAAAGACACTCAACTGAAACTTGTCAGAGAGTCGGCTGAATGCGAATCTAGCGATTGTGGTCTTCCCAATCCCAGGAGGACCCCAAATCCCAATCATCCTCACCTCATCTGAATCTAGGCATAACAATGGTTCCATCCTTTCCAAATGAGCTCCCATCCCAATTAACAAGTCGAAATCATTTGATGGTGTGAATTTATTCAGCATGTTCGAAATATCAGTGGCGATTTTATTGATCATGGCCGCTTCATTATCCCTAACAATTGGAGAGTTCAATGCAGCCATTAAATAATCATGCACAATCATAAATAAATATGAATCTATCGTTCAAAAAATGCATAGAGAAAGCAGGAATGAAAAAGAACTAACCAGTTGCTTGAATGATAGCCAGCTATTGTGGCCAGTTTTGCAAAAGCTTGTCTCCATCTCTCAATGCATTCCTTTGTTTTACCTGCACAAGTTTTTCTAAAGACTTTCCCAAAATATCCGGTTAGCTTTTTCACATCAGATGGATCCACTTCGTAGAAAACAGCCAATACAGTTTGATCCAACTCTTCTCTGCACTTCATAATCTCCACCAGTTCATCAAGACACCATTTTGAGGAGGCGTAGTTCTTAGAGACCAAGATAATTGCGATCTTAGATCCTCTGATGGCCTTGATGAGCTCTGGACCAATAAATTCTCCTCTTTTGATTTCATTATCAATGAATGGAGTGATTCCTTTTCTTTCGAACTCCATCTTGTAGGTCTTTTGTCTCTTGGGCTCTCCAGTCTTCTCATGGGCCGAAAAAAAAACAGCTGGTGGGCTTAGGTGCATTTGGGCCTGCGGATCAACAGCAACAAAGAATTAGCCCAGAATGAAGATTTACAATTCCCTATAGTTTTAGGATAATATGTTTTCCTTGTTGTGTAAGGAAAAGCATATTACAAACTAGTATATATAGGGATCTCTTCTATGAAGTTAGGTATTCATTATTCTCTCTGCATATTGATAATACACAGCCTTTAGTGCAAGGAATTGTAACTTTCTTTTCGATTTATAAAGTTACAAGTTTAGCCAAGAACGTTTCTCTTCAAGTGGTATCAGAGCTTGGGTTAACCTAGATCCAAGAAACAGAGAAACACGAAAGCAAACAAACAAGCAGGGCGGATTCTTATCTGGCGTGAAGAAGAAGACTCAGCTCATTGGTGTTGAAAGCTTGACGGTCACTGCGTATTACTAGAACCTGCAAAACAAGAGAGATAAGGCTTGATTAAAGATAATAATGGAAGCAACTTCAGGAAAATTTGAAGTAGAAAAATTCGATGGGAAAGGTGACTTTGGTCTCTGGAAATACAAGATGCTTTGTCAATTGGAGATCATTGGTTTAGGGTCTGTTCTTAAGGAAAAATCTAAATCTACTGAAGACGATGGTGAAGGACAGGAAGAAGTTAAACCAGATCCAAGGGAACAAGACAAAGAGTTGCGAACAAAGAATCTGATCAGCTTATGTCTCTCTGATCAGATTTTACGCAAAGTAATGTGTGAACCCACAGCACTGGATATGTGGAAAGCATTAGAAGCAGAGTACCAGACTAAAACATTACCAAATCGTATTTACATGAAACAAAGGTATGCAGGTTTCAGAATGGATGAACACAAATCCATAGAGGAAAATATGGACGTGTTTTTAAAACTTGTGACTGATCTAGCAAGTCTGGATATTAAGATCAGTGAAGAAGACCAAGCCATTCAGATTTTAACCAGCCTACCGAAACAATATGAGTCTCTAGTTGATGCATTAAAATATGGCAGTGGAAAAGAGACTCTAACAGTTCGAGATGTTACTAGTTCAGCTTATTCTAAAGAAGTTGAACTAAGGGAAAAGGGATTGTTAAACAGAACCAAGGGTAACTCGGAAGGATTATTCGTTGGTAATAACAGGGGCAGGAGCGAAAAGAAAAAATGAAAAGACTTGGAGAGGTAGATCTAAGAGTAAACCTAGATCACAATCTAGACCAAAGTTCTCAAAGGAATGTTGGGTTTGTGGCAAGGAGGGACACTTTAAAAGACAATGTCCAGAAAGAAAAATTCAGACTCCAACAAAATCAGTGAACGTTGCAGAAGAGGAAAAACAACCGTTGGTGTTGACAGCAAGTCAACAAGACACTCAAAACGAGTGGGTACTTGACTCAGGTTGCACTTTCCACATAACCCCAAATAAAGACGTTCTATTCGATCTAAAGAGTGTAGAAGGAGGCAAAGTTCTAATGGGAAACAATACAGTTAGTGAAGTAAAAGGAGTCGGGAAAATCAGGATCATGAACGACGACGGATCGAGTGTTATTCTAACTGATGTTCGCTACATGCCATCAATGGGAAGGAACCTTATATCCTATGGTCTATTAGAAAAAATGGGCTGTAGATATGAAGGAAAGGACTTTAGCGTACAGTTTTATAAAGGAAATCAGAAGGTAATTTCTGGAAAGTACTGTGATGGCTTGTACTACTTACAAGGAAAGGTGCTGAGTGGAGAAGCTGCAGTTGCAAGACCAGACATCGATTTAACTAAAAGATGGCACTCAAGGCTCGGGCACATAAGTCTTAAAAGCATGAACATTCTAATCAAGGACGGATATTTAAGCTCAAAAGATGTAAAGACACTGGAATTCTGTGAAGACTGTGTTTTGGGAAAAGCACACAAATTAAGCTTCCCTAAAGGAAAACATACATCTAAGGAAGTACTAGAATACATACATTCCGACCTATGGGGTTCACCGTCAGTGATTCCAAGTCTTGGGGATTGTTACTACTTTGTTACATTCATTGATGATTTTTCAAGAAAAGTATGGATATACTTTCTTAAATCAAAGGATGAAGTGTTTCAGAATTTCAAAGAATGGAAGGCGAGTGTGGAAACAGAGACGGGAAAGAAAGTAAAATGTCTTAGAACGGATAATGGGCTAGAATTCTGCAACACACAGCTAGACACATTGTGTAAAGAAGCTGGGATTAAAAGGCACAGAACATGCGTCTATACTCCACAACAAAATGGAGTATCAGAGCGCATGAACCGTACCATTATGGAGAAAGTCAGGTGCATGCTTACGGAAGCAGGATTAGAACAGAAATTTTGGGCGGAAGCAGCCTCAACAGCGGTGTATGTGATCAATAGATCTCCTAGTGCAGCTATAGATTTTAAACTACCAGAAGAAAAGTGGACAGGAATTAAGCCAGACTTAAACCATCTAAGAAGATTTGGATGCACGGCCTATGTTCATGTCACTCAAGCCAAAACTAGCCCAAGAGCAATGAAAGGAGTTTTTATGGGATACCCTAAAGGGACTAAGGGATATCGGGTCTGGCTACCAGAAGAACTAAGATGCACGGTTAGTCGAAACGTAATCTTTAATGAGGAAGAGATGTTTAAGGATATAAAGGGAGCCAGCGAAAAGAAGAAAAAGACCAAGAAAGTAACATTCAATCCAGAATTGATCCAAGGACCTTCAAATGAAAATCCTGAAACAGAAGTCAGAGTTCAAGGTGGAGTATCTTCGACAATAGAAGAATCAGAAACCGAATCATCTAGTTCCGAAAGTGAAGAAGCATCTATGGAGATACAACAAGGAAACCTAGATAATTACATTCTGGCTAGAGATAGAATCAGGAGAGAAGTTAAGAAGCCCTCTAGATTTGACGATTCAGACTGTGTAGCCTATGCACTAGCTACTGCTGAAGAAATCAACAAGGACGAACCTAAGTCATATTCAGAAGCACGTAAAAACGATAATTGGGAACGTTGGAGAGAAGGAATGCAAGAAGAAATGGATTCTTTGGAGAAAAATCACACTTGGAAGTTGGTGGATAAACCGGAGAAGAAAAAAGTTATCGGATGTAAATGGGTTTTCAAACTAAAAGAAGGCATTCCCGGAATAGAAAAGCCTAGATACAAGGCTCGATTAGTAGCTAAAGGGTTCTCACAGGTAGAAGGGATTGACTACACTGAAGTGTTTGCACCAGTGGTGAAGCATGTATCAATAAGAATCATGTTGTCACTAGTTGCAAATTTTGATCTAGATTTGGAACAACTGGACGTGAAAACAGCTTTTCTATACGGAAATTTGGACGAAGAAATCTATATGGCTCAACCAGAAGGCTTCATTGAACAAGGAAAGGAAGATCAGGTTTGTCTCCTGTTAAAGTCGCTTTATGGACTAAAACAGTCACCAAGACAATGGAATAGAAGATTTGACGAGTTTATGAAGAAACAGGGTTTTAAAAGGAGTCTCTATGACCCTTGTGTCTACATAAAAGGATCCGATTTATCACATATGATTTACCTTTTAATCTATGTTGATGACATGCTAATAGCGTCAAAGGATTCTCAAGAAATTCAGAGGATAAAAGATAGCTTAAAGGAAGAGTTCGAGATGAAGGACCTAGGAGCAGCTTCAAGAATACTTGGAATGGACATTGTCAGAGATAGAGCAAACGGTATTCTAAAGCTATCACAAGGTAAGTATCTACAAAAGGTACTTGAGACTTTCAACATGGCTGACAGTAAAGCCGTGGTTACTCCTATTGGACCTCAATTCAAACTTAAAAGCCTAACACGAGAAGAAGAAGACTTTGAGTCAAGATTTATGGATGTTATACCATATGCATCAGCTGTTGGCAGCCTAATGTATGCAATGGTGGGATCTAGACCAGACTTATGCTACGCAGTAGGATTAATCAGTCGCTACATGGGAAAACCAGGAAGACAACACTGGGAAGCAGTTAAATGGGTAATGAGATACATTAAGGGAGCTCTAGATTCAAACTTAACGTTTACTAAAGATGAAGTATTCAAAGTACGAGGGTTCAGTGATGCTGACTATGCAACCGATTTGGATAGAAGAAGATCGGTTACAGGATATGTTTTTCAAGTCGGAGGCAATACAATAAGCTGGAGGTCAGGCCTCCAACACATTGTAGCACTCTCAACGACCGAATCAGAGTATATGGCTTTAGCTGAAGCGTTTAAAGAGGCATTGTGGCTTAAAGGTTTTGTTAGCGAGTTGGGATTTATTCAAGATGATGTGAAGGTATTTTCAGATTCTCATAGTGCTATACATTTAGCTAAAAATGGAGGATTTCATGAAAGAACCAAACACATAGACACTAGACTACATTTTATGAGGGATGTAATTGATGCGGGGGATGTCACAGTTCATAAAATCCATACTTCTATCAATCCTGCGGATTTCCTAACTAAATGTGTACCTGGAAAGAAGTTCGAGACATGCTTGGAGCTCCTTAAGGTCCTGCCTTAAATAAGGCTCCTTGTGGCTGCAGGTGTCAGTACTGTCGAATTGATCACCTCGCGGAAAGGCCACAAAATAAACAGAGTTAGTTCAAAGAAATCTTCTTTTAACTAATGATTCGACAGGAATAGTGAAGTTTGAAAAGGGATGAGTTCGGAAAATTACCGTGAAGGAAGCTGGAACTGTCTATACAAGGAACCTGCAAAAGAATAAAAACCATACTAGTCAAAGTTTTTCCTTTGCAGATACAATATTAACAAGTATCAGTTAATATTCTTACCGGATGAAGGAGATAAAGGTGAAGAGACGTCAACACCTGAATCTGAAACCAAATGGAGAATCCCGTTTAGTTCTAAAGCCTCAAAGGGTTTAAAAGAAGTGTATAGATACAGATCAAGAAAAGGCGAGCAAGACAAGTTACCTTTACTAGACATGCATGACCTCACGGATGTTATGTGGTGTGCCTGTAAGACTTATCGACAGATGAGTATAAGGGCTCGGTAGATCTTGCCGGATTCATCGGAAAATCAAGCTGGGATTTTGAAATCTGAGGTTAGGGTTTTATCTTATAATAAAAAAAAACAAGGAAATAGGATGTGAACAGAAGAACCTGAGATGAATAGGCGGAGGACACGACCGCCGGGAGACAAGGGATGCTTTTGTCTTGTGAAAATCGAAGAGGTGAAGCGCACTAGGGAAAGGAAGAGCAGGAGTCGGAGACGGCATGCAACTCCAGGGACTCAGCGTCAAGGAACAGACGGTGCTCGGGAAGAGAAGCGATGAGCTTGTCGGTGATATCGCAGAAAGAGAGAGAGAAGAGAAGAAGGGAAGAAGACGAAATGAGAGAACCAAAGAGACAAGGTGGAGATTGTAGGTCTTTTGTCTCTTGGGCTCTCCAGTCTTCTCATGGGCCGAAAAAAAAACAGCTGGTGGGCTTAGGTGCATTTGGGCCTGCGGATCAACAGCAACAAAGAATTAGCCCAGAATGAAGATTTACAATTCCCTATAGTTTTAGGATAATATGTTTTCCTTGTTGTGTAAGGAAAAGCATATTACAAACTAGTATATATAGGGATCTCTTCTATGAAATTAGGTATTCATTATTCTCTCTGCATATTGATAATACACAGCCTTTAGTGCAAGGAATTGTAACTTTCTTTTCGATTTATAAAGTTACAAGTTTAGCCAAGAACGTTTCTCTTCACATCTGAATATGACTAAGAAAGTTTCTGCGGACATCTTCCCCGCGGAAGCTTGGAAAGACATCATGCGTCCAGATGTGAGAAGAAGACGAAGGTGGAGGCACTGTTGAAGGAGACAAAGAAGATGAAGGTGAAGAAGCAGAATCCTTTTCATCGTTATTGTCATGATGAAACCGAAGTTTTCTCAAAATGGTTAAGAGCCCAAATGATCTCAAAAGAGTTAAGAGCCCTATTGCAGCAGCAACAATGGTAAGGAAAAAAGAAGAATCCATTAGTTAGTATGATGAAAAGAGGATCAGTATTACAGATCTCTAAAGGGAGCTATCTATGTGGAGGAAGAAGAAATTATTATGAGGCTTTGTATACAGAGGGAGCCAATGAGGCCTTGTATACATTGAACACAGAACGTTGACAGGGACTGTTAAACTACTAGCAATAAAAAAGTGGACTGGCCGGTGCTTTTCTTTTGTATATCTCTCTACTTCCTTGAAATTTTCTCACAGAAAATTACAATAACGACAGTAACAGAAAGGTCCCACAGTGACGCGAAGCTGAGAAAATACACAACCAACTCTCCAATATAAAAAGACTCAATATAAGAATAAAGAATCAGAAAGCACAACACATCCTCCCTTCCTCGATATTTCCTCACAGATTAGTGTGATCACAGCCGTTAAATGTGAGCTTTCTTCACTCTTTTCTAGAGCAAGAGAGGAAGCTTAGGCCATGATTAAGGGATCCATAAGTGGGTTTTTTTAAGGCGTGGGGTCCATGAACAGTGTAAAGATCGGTTACAAAAATTATAAATTAAGAACCGATTTTTAAGAGTTTCTTACACTGTTCACGGGTCCCACTAACACATGTCGACTCGCGATTGGTTCAATTAAAAAAAAACTAAGAAACCCTTTGGATTTCTTAGAGTTAATTATGCTCTTAGTGCACTAGTTTAGAGGGGTGCTTAGCGTGTGGGGTTTACCAAAAAGCTAAACCCTTCTTAAGCATCAACTCTTAAAATGCTTAAATAAGCAGTAATTCTTGCACTATTTGTGGACTCCACTAACACGTGACGACCCACGATTGATTTTTTTTAATTTTCTTTTTAAAAAAAAATAAAAAAAAAATAAACACTCAAAAAGTGCTATAGATAAAGATGCTCTTATACATAATGATATCCAAGAAAAAGACAACCAACTCTCAAATATAAAAAAGACAAAGAATCAGAAAGCACAAACAGTAGAAACACACACAACTTCTTCTTTTTTTTTTTTTTTTTTTTTGTAAACAGGGCAACTTTTTGTTTGTAAGTAAACAGTAGAAAGGAAACAATCCAAGAAATTTCTATGCTATAGCCGATTAATATATATAATTTCAAGAGTTATTTGCATAAAGTGCCCTATTTGGCACCTATAATTAGAGACTTGCCCATGATGTGACAATCACTTTTCTTTGGACCATTTTGCCCTTCTCCACACTCTCTCTCCTCTCTTTGACTTCCCCCTTTTCTTTTTTCTCTTCAATCCTTAATTATTTTACAAATCTCTATCATTCTATATACAATTAAATTTTAAATTTCATTATTTTTTCATAAGTGGCTTTGAATCCTCAAATTTTTCACCTTTTTTTTCTCTCCAATCCCTAATTATTTTACAAATCTCTATAATTCTATATACAATTAAATTTTAAATTTCATTATTTTTTCATAAGTGAATTTGAATCCTCAATTTTATGATGATATCAATTTTCGGGGTTTTAGATTCGACGTCGTGTTAGCGGTTAACAAATATTGTAGACGTTAACAGAAGTGTTAGTTGTTAACAATTATTTTTACGCTTCGCGTTAATAAATGTGTTCGCTGTTAACAAATATTGTAGACGTTAACAGAAGTGTTAACTGTTAACAATTATTTTTACGCTTCGCGGAAATAAATGTGTTGGCTGTTAACAAATATTGTAGACGTTAACAGAAGTGTTATATGTTAACAAATGTTTTTACGCTTCGTGTTAATGAGAGGAAAGAGAAAGGGCATTCTCGGCATTTTCTTGCCAAATGGTTGTGTCAGTGTCCTCCATGTCCAATCATTGGTATTTTGCTAATTTGAGCTTCAAATATGGGTAGTTCACTAAATCACTCTAATTTCAAAGCTAGCAAACTGTCCAACCAAACGAAGTAAAATTTAATTATTATTTTTAATAATCGTTGCTTCATTTATGTTAAATAATAAGAAGTTAGATTTTGGTGCGCTCTTTGAAAGAGTAAGATTTTTTTTTATTGACGAGATTGATAGTTTTCATTAATTTATAATTGTTATATTATAATGTTTTGTATAAATTTGTGTAAATATTTTATTTGTTTTTACTTAATAAAATAAACTGTTTGACGGGGTGAAGAATATTTGCTTGTGCTATAGATGATACTATTAGTTTAAATATTTAAGTTAAGATGCATTTAATTTCTTGCAACTACAAAACATAGTTGTCAAGGTTTAACTATTGATCTTAAATTTCAAAAAGAGTAGAATATGTTTTTAGTCAAAAAGATATTTAAATATACTCTGTGCTTGACATTGTAAAATTAATTTCAATACAAACTACATTATGGACCGTATTATAGTGCATGTTACTGATTCAAAAAAATTACAATCTTTTATCTTAATAAACGAAAATAATTTTGACCCATGTTATGCCTAATTTCTATTCAATTATTTAAATTTTAAATATTTTTATTAAAGGTGTTTTATTATATTATACATATATATGTTTAATTTCATCTAAAATTTATTAATACTAATATGATTTTAATATACCAAATATGTTAAGTATTTGGGCATATGAAAAATAAATTTTAACAAAATTACATATATATATATATATATATTAAAATATTTCTATGTTATGTTTAAATCCGTATTATAACATAGTAAAAATACCCACTAATTAAATATAAGTTGGGTTGGATTATGTTGAGTTATTTTGATATGTATTAATAATATATGGGTACTAGAAGTAAATGTGAAAAGTTTTAATATGATTAGATATTTTAAATTTTTAAAATATGTTAGTCAATGGAAAACCAAACATGCACCTTGGTTTTTGATTAAAGTGATTTGAACAATAACTATACCTTGTTTTGAACACGTTAGTCTGTTTAATTAGAAAAGAAAAAAAGTGTATTCAAGTGAGAGTTTTAGATGATTTGTATAAAAAATGACAAAAAAATCATTATCATTCAAACATGAATTTCAAAATCTCATTTAAAATCTAGTATTATTTAACTTGATATTTTATAAAGTATTCTAAAATTAAGTGTTATTGAAAATATTTTAAGCAGTGAAATTTTAAAGTTTTAAGCGCTTTAACAGTGTTTGGGTGGAATTTCTTAATTAAAAAAATAAAACTTAAATTCTGTGGTTGTAAATGATATTTTATGGTTGTTTAACAAAATCAATTAAAACTTTTCAATTCCTTAAATTACCAAAGTGGCAACATAAAAATTATGTCAAATCATTTATAACCTTATTAAAACTAAATTACTTCAGATTTTATATTGAATACACCCTCTTAAATATAATGTTTACTAACAAAATCAGAAAATAAAGCCAAATATGATCACACCATATCTTAACAAAATCACGATATATAGCATATTTAAATAGAACATGCTAAAACTGAATTCGAAAATAATTGGAAGATCTTTTTTGTTCAATTAGTTTTAATGATTAGCGTAAATAGTAGAATAATTAAATTCATTAAAATTTTAACATTCATTAAATTGTTAATAAAAAATAGGAATGACATTTATAATATTATTTGAGAAGTGAATTTGTTAATTTGTCAAATTTTTCATAATTTTATGTTATTTTGTTTATTTGTCATGTTTTATTAATTTTTAGAAGCTTATTTGTCATATTTTCTATGATATATTCTTTTAATAATATTTTCAAAACTACACTTACTTATGTGTTATAAGACTCTTTTACTCTTATTTAAATGTACAATTAAAATTTAATAATTAAAAACTAGATATTAATTGAATTCTAATATTTTTATAGATAATGAATTATAATATTTGAAAATTGTATATGGATAACTACTGAATATTTAAAACTTCGTCTCTAATTTCTAAAGCATAATATTATATAAAGAGTATACATAAAATTCTTTTAACGTATCTATACTATTATTTGCGAAGTCATTTTTTGCAATGAAGTTCTCACGTTAAAATTTATAGCGGTTAATACCGTTTATGCTCTTAATGAATAAAATATAAAATATATAAATTATTCATAATAAAAACAAATTTAAATTATTTTTATCAAATAAATGATTAAAATTAATAATAATAAGAATTATCTAAAATCTAAAAGTTATTTAAAATAAAAAGATAATTCTGATATATACATATATATATATATATATATATATATTGTGTTGTTATCCAAATTTTTTTTAATAAAAAGATAAAATTAAAAAACAGAAAACCATAACCAAATATTAATCAAGTAAAATTATTAATTTTATATAATTGAGTGAATTCTAAGATTTATTTATTAATAATGAATATAGTATAAATAAGAATTTTTACATTAAAAATCTAATGTAAATATAAATAAAAAATTTTTTATAGTTTTTAAATTAGTAAAGTTATATTGATAAATAATTTTTATAAAAAAAATTATGTCTGTATGTGCGGATAAACCACCTAGTTTGTTATTAACTGCTATTGAACAATAAAAATGTTTAATTATGAAGATTAAGATAGTTGTGTATTAGAAAAAAAAACAAGAGGAAAACATAAAAAATGGGCCACATGTATTCGACATTTATTCTATTGCTAAGCCAAAAAATAGCTGATCTGCAAACCGTATGGTAGAGAAATGTAATAATACTAGGATACACACCCGATTCGTGCTGGCACGTCATGAGCCATGAAATCACCTCGTCAACGGTGTAACATCCCAAAACCCAGGCCCAAAAAACTTTTAAAGAAAAAACTTTATCTACGACCCATTAGAGTTAAGATTTAAAGTTCCCTTATTTTTCTTATAAATAGAGAGCATCCTTCTCTCTTTTCTCTCATTCCAAAATCTTAGTAAAGCTTTGCAGAGAAATTCCGGGAGACAAAAGCCCTAGCTGTCGAGCATTCTTCCTCTCTCTCTCTCCGCGTGATCTCTCTCTCTCTGCGTCGTCTCTCTCTTCTCTCTCTCTCTCCGCGTGATCTCTCTCTCTCTCCTCGCCGCGAATCTTCTTCCTCTCTCTCTCCTCACCGCGAATCTTCTTCCTCTCTCTCTCCTCGCCGTGCGCCTGTCTCTCTCCTCGCCGTAAGCAAACGCGAGTGGTGGTGGTGGTCGACGTGTGGTGGTGGTGGTGATTGATCAGTTTGGAACTTCTCTCAGATCTATTCACGTTTCCAGATCCAGAACCCTAGATCTCAGATTTATTCTTAAGGTGAGGCGATTCGAACTCAGTTTTCTTCTCATGTCCTTTATACTGGTTGATGTTGGAACTAGGGTTCAGATAGTCCTTGATTGAAAGTTAAGTCGATAGTTCATAATGGGAGTTAAGTTGTTAGATGAATGAATCATGTTACATAAGAACCTTCACACTGTTTAAAAGACTTAATGAACTGCCTTGTGTTGATGTGGATGATTGATGATGAATGATTACTCGTGTGAATATTTGTTATGTGATGATTGATGTTGAATGATGATGAAAGCTAGGTTGCTAGAAAGAAGTACACGCCTAGGTTAATAGTTATGTGAAGAATGAAAGTAGTACCATGGTTTACAATTGGTATCATGTATGTGTGTATGATTGGATGGATGTAAAGTGAATTATGTGTGTGACACCGAGAATGGGTGGCGTCAATGAACTTGTTAAGGTCAAGTTAGAGTTAATGAGAATGAGAAATGTTAATGAGAAATGAGAAATATGAATGAGAAATGAAATGAGAAATGGGAAATGATGATGAGAAATGTGAATGAGAAATGTGATATGTGATGAAAGGCCGTGTAAATTCGGTGACCGTGCTACGGCGGGATAGAAATAAGAAATGAGAATGAGAACGAGTCAATGAACATGTTTGTAATCCTGCTTGAGACACCGATAACGGGTGGCGTCTAGAGTCCAACTAGGGTGAAAGACCGTGTAAATTCGGTGATCGCGCGATGGCGGGATAGATATAAGAAAGAGCCGTGAAAGGACGGTGACTGTGAACGAACGTGATCGAAGGGCCATGAACGGACGGTGACCGTGAGCGAATGGGATCGAGATGCGCTTTTCATTTACTCATTCCCTCCTTTCCATTTTCCTATGCGCAGGATTGTAAGTAGTAGTATGTGGATATGATTGAGTTGGTATTTGATCGAAGGATATGCTCCGATGACTCTTGGGACCGGTAACGGACACGTTGGATGGTCTAAAATGAGTAGACCCATGTTCATAACTCCATGCTCTTAACCCCGGATCAGACCCGGGGAGCGGAGTGTTACAAACGGAAACAGAGACAAGCTTGTCGAGTAAGGCTAGAGTGGTGAGTCCCCAGTAAGCACCATTCATTCTTAAATGATCCATCACCACAGACTCAAAACTCTCTTTCTTCTAACATACACGCCCCAGAGCAATTAAAAATAAGAAGAATAAGTTACAATAATCATAGTGACATAGAACAGGTGAGAATGAGAACAGGGGTGACATAGTTTCTAGTACCTTCTCTGCCATCAGAATGTAACGTACATCCTTGTCAGCTACAAGCTCACCCATCTGCCATAAATTATTCACAGCAGATTCAGTAGCAAACCTAGTTTACTTCAATGGATTCAAATCTCCAGGCGTATCATTTGAACACCTGAGAAGCTAAAGAGCTATAAGCTAGATGGTCAGCTTCCCAAAACACAAAATATACGTTTTTAAACACAAATCATAGAAACAAAAAATAAAATCAGCATAAGCCATACATTACGAGGAGTAATGGAAGTTAATATGATTGAACTGAAGCAAGTCGTAATATGAGATTGAGATCAAGAAGCACAAAGCAAATGCCAACCTTAACTAGAAATCGAGCACAATCATTGAGAGAGAACTGGTTACCTGGGAGGAAGAAGATGCAGAGCTCATCAAATCAACGCTATTGGAGGACTGAAGAAGATCTAAGAAGAAACTTTTTGACCGGTTTGTATAACATTAGTTCATCATTATCCCTATAACCCTTTTAAAGATTTTTTAAAAAACAATTTCTAAAAAAAAAATTAAAATTGAACCAATCGCGGACCGTCACGTGTGCATGGACCCGCAAACAGTTTAAGAAACCACATAAAAAGGATTCTTATTTGGTAAGTTTTGTTACCGGTTTTAACAATATTGTGGGCCTCCTATACCTAAGAAACCCACTAACATCCCCGGTTAATCCTGCCCTTAATACCTTCTTCCTCACCCAAAAGGTTTTTGAGGAAACCGTGAACCGGATCTTCTATACGCCAACCCGAGTTAACCGATTGTATTAATCTAACTCGTTTTGGTTAGGAATTATATCGGATATGGTTACAAGTCAGGTTTCCTTTTTCCAATGGGCCTTTACTATTGGGCTTACATTCACGTGTCTGCAAAGACGGTTTTACCCTTTCTTCCACCCCCTTTAAATATAACTTTCATCTCCGATTGAAGATTTTACTCGGCGACGGTGATAACAAATCTCCGGCGACAAGGAGGAGAAGAAGAAGATAAAAGCTATGACGACAATCAGTGTCCGCAAGCAAAACACAAGACTGCCACCTGAAGTAAACCGCGTGCTCTACGTTCGTAACCTCCCCTTCAACATAACGAGCGAGGAGATGTACGACATCTTTGGCAAGTACGGCGCGATTCGCCAGATTCGCATCGGCTGCAACAAGGACACGAAAGGCACGGCCTTTGTCGTTTACGAGGATATCTACGACGCGAAGAACGCCGTCGACCATCTCTCCGGGTTCAACGTGGCGAATCGGTACTTGATCGTGCTATACTACCAGCACGCGAAGATGAGTAAGAAGTTTGATCAGAAGAAGAATGAGGAAGAGGTTGCTAAGTTGCAGGAGAAGTATGGTGTCTCTACCAAAGATAAGTAAAACTTTGATTTAGGGTTTTTAATTTGGGAAAGTGTTGAGCTTTTGATTCGTATCTGTATTGTGTTTGGTGGAGTTGGTTTGTAATGTTGAACTTGTTTGGGTCTCTTTGTCCTTTATATCGACGAAGCAATGAAAAAGAATATCTTTTTAACTTCAAATAAGCTATTGCTGTTACGAAAGTTTGTAGCTTTTGATGAATGTTCTTGAATAACAACATCAATTTGCTTAGATTGTGCTGCAACAAATTGGTGTCTCAAGGCTATTTTGAGTCGATTTGGTTCTGTGTTGTTGACACTGTTGATCTTGTGTTTAGCATTGTAGAAAGTAAGAACAAATATCATTGAGATATACAAGAGAATTGTAAATGAAGTTTGAGTCATATCAATTTTCTTAGATGTTGCTGCAACACCATAGTTTCATAAGGATATTTTGCCATCAAGGTCTAAGTAGATTTGGTTTTGGGGTTAGACTGCAGTTGCCATTGTTGATCTTTTCAGGACTGGTTCCAAGTGTCATTGTGTTTAGCTTTGTATCTTTTAAGGACTGGTTTCAAGTGTTTTGCTAGGAAGTTAGAACAAATATCACTAACAGTAACACATACAAGAGACTTGAGAAGAAGTTAAGCACTTTAAGAAGCCCATGGCACTTTAAGCAGCAGAAGTAAACAACCAGAAAAGAAAATGTACATGCAAATCAAACACCTCCCCAAATCGCGAATGGATGATTTCCTTTTCCTTCTCCACCCTTAAAGATCTCTTCCAGTTCATACTTGTAATTTTTCTTTTGATGTGCCTTTGTCATGCTCTGCTCTCTTTCTATCTACTCTCTTCCTCTACTTCAACAATTGGTCATTTGAATGAAAGTTCACGCCGCTTCTTTGGGATTGGATCCGGGTTTCCCTTTCTCATCATTGCCACAAATTCATCATAGTTTATCCGACCGTCCTGCATCAGAAATTTGGTTATTAGTAATGAGATGCTTTGTTTCAGCTTCAAGGGGACTGTTGTTTCTTACATTGTCTCCATCGACTTCTGAAATTATCTCTTTGATGTCTCTGCCATCACTCATGCCAAACTCCCGGAGGGCTTGCTCCAACTCCTCCATTGTGATATATCTAGGAACATCAAGCATTATTTGAGGTGAACATTTGGACTCACAGCAAGCTTCATATCTTTATGAATCAGTTATGCATAACAAAAGTGTTGAGTACTTACCCACTGTTGTCTTTGTCAAAGTGTTGGAAGGCTGAGTAGAGATGTTCTTCTCTGTCAAGTCTGTTAATATGCATTGTGGCTGCGATAAACTCACCATAGTCTATTGTTCCATTACCATCAGCATCGGCCTGTAGAGTACACAGAGCAAAAAGAAACAGAAAACCAGTGGTAAATCTCCTTCCTTGCTGCTCAGCATATGACAAAATTAAAGTTGTTGTTAGCACGCAAAAGGACTTACAGCTTCCATTAACTGCTGGACTTCGTATTCTGACAACCTTGTACCTTGCTTAGCTAGTCCCTGTCTTAGCTCCTCGAGTGTAATTGTTCCACTGCTATCAGTGTCCATACCTTTAAACATCTCCTTTAACCCCATGATCTCTTCCTCTGATAAGCAACCTGCTATCACCTGTTCAATGGTTTCAGGTTTTGAGGTTAGGATACTCTACTAGTGAGAGCAAGGGTTATGATTCTTACCCGTAATGCAACTTTCTTGAAATTGTTCATTGCTTTGAATTGCTTGAGCCTGGACATCACTGCGTTGTCAAGAGGAACATCTGGTGCTTCTCCATCCTCCTTAATCCATGGATGGTCTTTACAAAAGAGAGAAAAACATTAATTGGTATGGAGAGAGAGACTGTTACGCTTTGTGTTATTGGTGTGTGTTTGTAAATACTTACTGAGAACTTGAGCAGCAGTTAGTCTTTGCTTGGATCAGAGTTGAGCATCTTCTTAACCAGATCCTTCGCTTGAGGTGATATGGATGGCCATGGATCACTTGAGAAATCAACATGTCCCTTTATAATAGCGTTGAATATTCCATTCTCCGATTCTATGATCATCAGGTAATCAAACACGTGGATATATATGTTTATGAACTCGTTTTTGATAGAAAAGGAAGAAAGTGGATTAACTTTACCAGCCCAGAAGGGTGGGAACACCACATAAGAGGATATACAACATGACACCAATACTCCAAATATCAGCTTCAGGACCATACTTCCTTTTCAAAACCTCGGGTGCTATGTAATAAGCACTACCCACTATATCCTTGAACACCTCTCCTGGCTTGTAGAAAACAGACAGACCAAAGTCAGTGGCCTTGAGAGGAGAACTCTCATCTTTGTTGAGCAACAGAAAGTTCTCAGGCTTCAAATCTCTGTGAATAACCCCCATGGAATGACAAGTATGCACAATCTGAACAATGGTTCTTAACAAAGAAGCAGCTGCTCTCTCCGAGTAATGTCCTTTAGCAATAATCCTATCGAACAACTCTCCACCAGCGCAAAGCTCCATGACCAAATGCACAGAGTGCTTATCCTCATAAGCTCCTTTAAGCTCCACAATGTTTAGCTGACCAGTCAAGTGATGCATGATCTGCACTTCCCTTCTTACATCCTCAATGTCTTCTTTGTTCACAAGCTTTCTTTTGGCAATGGTCTTGCAAGCGAACTGTTGACCTGTTGCTTTCTGTGTGCAGAGGTGAGTAACACCAAACTGTCCTCGGCCTAGCTCTTTACCTAAAGAATATGAGGCTTTTACATCTTCCATAGGTCGACCTAAGACAGGTCCTATAGGGCCTTGTTTTGTTGCAGGAGGAGGTGAAGGAGGGGCGTGTTTGGATTGTGCTACAGGAGGTTCAGCGGCTGGACCAGCCGCGTTTGAATCGGTTAGGCCCTTCTCGTGTGTGTGTCCATCTTCTGAGTCCCGTCCGTGAGAGCAACAATTCCCCATTGTTGCATTAGAGGGTGGGGGAGAGGAATGAGAAATACAAAGGTTGTGTTCTTTGTGTGTGTGCTTTTCTTCCTCTGGTTTGTGTTTCTTGATTAGCAAGGAAGTTAAGGTGGTTTGGTTGTGAATGGCTATGAATAGAATGTTTTTGGCTTTGGGTTCAAAGGGTTATAGGTTTTGTTGATAGAGAGGAAGTTTAGGACCAAAGCATGTCTGTACTTTTGTTATTTAGAGTAAACAGAAAGAGGTTTAGGAGTTAAAAGGATTGAGAGCTAATCCCAGGGATGTCTATTTGTTACAGAACTGTATGTTCTTATCTTCCACATGTCATATATTTTAATATCAACAGTATACTATAATTGACCTCGAAGTTGACATGTTGCTAAAATCAATTAATCAGATCTGATGTGTGAGAAAACCAACGTTCTAATTCATGAGATTTTGACATGTATTACACAATATAACCTATTTAATTTATGAAAGTCGTCATTAATTATTCTAATGAACAAAATAATGACCAGATAATACTATGAAAATCCAGCTGGCTACATACAAAAATGTCATCCTTTTCCAGTTAACATCATCGAAATATTTTATGACTAGTTGCAAGACCTAAACAGTATAACATTGAAGGTCGGCTATTTCCATCCACAGTGCTGAAACAGGTACCACCTTAGTCCCACGCAGGGCCGGTCTAACTTTTAAAAAAAAACTTGCAAGGTCCTACTCTAAAATAGAATTTTATACAAGATATGGAAAAGTGATTCACTTTTTATCTATTTATGCGACTATCAATAAAAATACAAATGGAAAATTGAAAATGGGAAAAACATAAATTGAACATTCTTCACAACTGAAGTGGTACAATGGAAGCAGACATTTATGCTCAATACTCACCTCTGCTTTCTTCATTATGATCAAAAGTTTGTATTTACATTACTATTATTTAACATATTTAACTTTTTATTTTCATGTATTCAGTTTGTGACAACTGAAAAAAAAATACAACTGGAAATAAGCATGAAAAAGTAAAAAAATAAAAAAGTAACTGAAAATATAGAAGAAAATAAATCAAATGGCCCAAAATTGTTTAAAATGATTTACTATCAACATTTTTTTGGCATTGTTTGTTAAAAAAAATCCTTTTTTTTTCCTCAAAACAAAGCCCTAATTTACCGATTTGGGGGAATCGAAACGCCGAGACATTTGGTATTATTCATAACATCGCACTCCTCACGTTCCTCATCCTCATCGCCTTAGCTCAGCTTTATTTCTCCGGATCTGCATCTCCGTCAACGACACCGATCAAGATCAATCAGGTTCTCTTTCCCCCCCCCCCTCTCTCTCTCTATGTCAACCTTCTCGTCACTGATATATACCACGATTTAGATTATTTTAATCAGAATCGCCTTTAGATTTTCTTGATTCGCTCGAGTTTCGTTGGCTCAATCATAGCTTATGGTTCAGATTCGCCTGTTTAGATCATCCTCCGCCTTACGATTTTGCTCTTTGACTAGAAATGTCTATCTCCAGAATTATTGGTGTTGCAATTCGCAGATTGTTTGGTTTCTTGTTTCGTTCTTGCAAACGGATCTATGCGTTTGTGATATTTTGATGTTCAACGAGAAGATTGTGAATGATTTGCTTAGGAAGCTTATGTATTGTGATGCTATGTGCAATTTTCGTAGCTTAGGAAGCTTATGTATTGACTATTCTCGTTTTTTTTTTAGAATTGCAGGATAACTTTGTTTTTTGAGAAGATGTCTACTGTATCCAAGACCAAATCAAGAGACAAGAAGGTTGTGAATGATTCACAGAAGACACCTAGTAAAGCCTCTGGATCCATAGGTGCAACTACTGGTGGTGCTTACAATCCTCTTTAGGGACTTTTCAAACCGTTGAGTCGCTGAATAACAATGGCCGTTTCAGAAACATTGATGACTCGGATTCAACTGGAGCCGACTGTGATTCCGCCTCTTTCAACGGTAGCTGGTCAGGTGATTCCGAAGATCACAAAGAGAAAGCAGCACCTACTACAGCTACTGTAAAGCAGGAAGCCATTCCCGGAGCTGACAATGATAAGAGAGAGAAGATGCGGCTGAAGAACGAAAGAAAGCATCAGCGTCAGAAGGAGAAGCGAGCTCAGGAGTTGCATGAGCGGTGCTGTCAGTTTCTGATGTCGAGGAAGCTTGAAGTCCTTGTTCAGCAGGTTATAGCAATGGGGATTTCTCATGAGCGTGCGACTTACGCTCTGATGTTGAATGAAGGGAAAATAGAAGAGTCTATTAGTTGGCTGTTTGATGAGGGTGGGGCGAACGTAGCAGATAAGAAACTAGTTCCTACCTCTGGGAACTTAAAGCTTGATATATCGGAAGAGCTGGGAGAATCTTGGAGTTGGAAACGAAATATAAGTGCACCAAGCAGGATGTAGAAAAGGCTGTGGTTACAGCGGAAGGGGATATTGAGAAAGCAGAAGAATCATTAAGAAGACAGAAGCAAGACCAATCTACTGCTTCAATAAAAGCAGAGGGTGTTAGTGATAACGCTTCCATTAGCAGAGACCCTTCTGTGCAGGCTAGTCAAAACAGAGTAGCCCAGTTGCAACCTAACTCAGGTATGTATACTGGAGGCGGAGAAGAAGACAGAAAGAGTCTCGGTTACCTTAGAGGATCCAGCTATGTTAATGGAGAATCCGGAAACCAAAGAGTAGATAGAATTCACATGGAATTGCAGTGGCTGAAAATGCAACAGAATGCTGCCCTGGAAGAGAAGAAACGCATGTTAAATCAACAGACACGACTACCTCGGCCAACAGAAGAAACGCATTATATGTCGACTCAAGGTGGTCAATTCAAGAGACTTCAGCAGAGGGAACCAGTTATGGTGATGCAGCAACAACAACAACGCTCTCGGTCAGCTAACACGAATACCTTACCTGTCTCTACCATGAATTCATCCTTTACCGTATCAGCAGCAGCAGGAGTAGGCAGCGATTGGTACCCTGCAAATAGATCTGAGGCAGCTCAGTCTAACGGGTACTTGCCCACAAGAACTCTGCCTCCTAGTGATCTGAACTCGAACATGACGTACCAACAACTTCAGTACCAACAATATCAAGGGCAGGTGAACAACGGTCACAGAATAGCAGGAGGTTCTGCACCGCATACTGTGGCTCCAGCTGCTTCTCTTGGGCTCTTCTCAGGGTATGGAACAACATCTTCATCTAGGCTGGACTGGGACACGGATGTGGGGCATTTGGATTACAACAACATTGATTGGAGTTTAGACAGAGGCCTAACTTGTCCGAGACCAAACCAACAACAGTACGTGGCTGCGACATCTCCATATGAAGCAAACATGAATGGAAGGACAAGAACGATGGGCATAACGATGGGAGCTCAGGAAGCTGCATTAGTAGGGAATGGGAGAGAGTGGACATCGCCGTTTGAGGGTAAAGATCTGTTTAGTTTGTCTAGACAGTACGTGCCTCCTTCGCTTTGAAAGTGAAAGCTGCTTCTAGAATAAAGAAAAAAATGTAAGGGATGATGGATGGGATGGTATGTGTGTTGTGGTTACAATTTTAATCAAATGTTGCGTGCATGTTTGCTCAATCAAAATGCAAATTTCCTAATATTTTGTCACAACGAAAAAACTCAGCACCATCGAGTTGCGACTTGGTGAGTATGGTCTGCTAACAAAGACATCATCTGATTGCATGTCACAGAGACAGACTGATGAAGGGAGATGTCATGACAAAATCGTTAAGAGTTCCTCTGTTATTAGGAACGAACCCCAACTAATCAACTTAATTAACTCGTAACAAAAATCATTAGATGATAATATAACTAAACAATATATGCTAATCCCATGTAGATAACAGGAACAGGCACCTACTACAAATGAGTTGTATAGAAACAATAGATATTGGACACATGCCATACACGCGCATTAATTACTGGAATGATTAAAAACACATCTCTTTTAGCAATGAAGTAATGGAGTTGATAATTAATGGAGACAGAGAGAGTGGTATGAATGGCCACTGTCCCCACTTGTTACATTCAAATAAAAATCATTGTATATGTATGTGTTTCCTGTTTTATTCCCAAAAAATGGTTAGCAGTTCAAGTAATTGAATAGTATCTGAGTTTATTAAACTCATGTACATTTGGAATTTGAAATTTGAAATGTGGTGGACATGCAATTTCTACTTCAGACATTCTAGGACAGAGTTATTTTGTGTCAGCTAGTACAATAGGAGTTATTAAACGAATTTTATAGTAATAAATTGGACTGTAGGCTATCTAGATACTTTGACAAAAACCAAGTTCTGTCTGTTGACATTTTCCCCAATACATTTCTGGTTTACATTTTATTATAGTAACTATATCATATACCATTATTGTAATTTGGATATAGAAGACAAAAATGTGGAATTTAGCAATTATTATTTGGCATGTAAGTATGTTTAAAAGATTGTTATCTTCAAAAGTATGTTAAAACTACACTTTCCAATTTGGAGGAAAAGATTGTTGAAAAGATTAAAAAGGCCTTGACATCTCTCACTCACTCTCTGGACCCGCATTAGTAATTACACTAACTAGTGTTTTGCTTATGTAAGATCTTCTGAAAACTCCTTTTTTTCTCTTTCATCTTTCCATGTTCTGCTTTTATATAGTATTGGTTTTTTGTTTTTGTTGTCTTCTGTGTTTAAGCCAACTCTCTCCACAGCCTTTACTTTTCAGCTGCCACTGTTCGCTTCTTTTTGTGTGTCAGTATCAACTTTCTTCTTTACTAGGTGTGTACTACTTATCTCTTGAGATCTCAGTTTTATCTTTAGCTCTTTTCCTGGGGTCTTCTTCTCTAGAATGAGCTTATTGTTTGATACTCACTGAAGATTAAGAAAGAGTTTTTGTTTATATTTCACTACTGGTAACTTCGTTTCCCCACTTTAAACTATATAGTTCTTAATAGCTTCATGTTTTTGTCCTAGGGAAGTACAGATTTTTATTTGTTTATGGAAAAGTTTAGATCTTTCTTTACAGATTTTAGTAGGTTTCTCTAAACTAATCTTTCTGTGTAAATCCTCTGAAGTTGTTACACATCTCTGCTTAAGGAACTTAGGGTGTTTAGATTTCCATTTTTTTTCTTCAAGAACTAAGTACCAGAGCAAGAGTTTCTTAAACTCTTTGCCCATAGGGTCATATTCTTTTTTGTTATCAAGTCAAAAAATGATACTTTGTCATTCACTCCACAGTGTTCTTAGTCTTGTTTTTGTGGAAATTTTCAGAGCCGTTTGTTGTGAAATGGATGCTAGTAGCATTGGAATTGCAGAACGAAAGAGTAGTAATGGTGGAAGAGAAGTTGTTATTAATGTTTCAGGTGAGCTTTCTTCAAAGATGGCTTCACCAGACTCTGAGAAAGCACTTCCCATCATTAAAACCTCTTCTCCTGAGATCTCTAAGCTTATTGGTAGCCCTAACAAGCCACCTAGATCTCCCAACTCGAGTAATGTGGGTTTAATCCAGAGAAAATCTTTTGCAAGGTCGGTTTACTCCAAACCGAAGTCCCGGTTTGTGGAACCATCTTGTCCTGTAGACACAAGTATACTTGAAGAGGAAGTCAAGGAACAACTTGGTGGTGCCTTTTCTTTTAGAAGAGCTTCTCCTAGTAACAACTCTACAAGGAGTGTCGGGTCAGCAACACCTCTGACTCCAAGTAAAGCCGTTGTTGAGGTGGAGAAAGATGAAGATGAAGAGATCTACAAGAAGGTGAAACTGAGCAAAGAGAAGCGAAGAAAGATAAGTGCATTGACATTGATAGAGATAGCTTTTTTTGTAGCTGTCTTAAGCTCTTTGATTGCTAGCTTAACCATTGATGTACTGAAACATCATAACGTCTGGGGGTTAGAAGTGTGGAAATGGTGTGTGCTAGTGATGGTGACATTCAGTGGCATGTTGGTGACGAACTGGTTCATGCGTTTTGTTGTGTTTCTCATAGAAACAAACTTTCTTTTGAGGAGGAAAGTGTTATACTTTGTGCATGGCTTGAAGAAGAGTGTTCAAGTCTTCATATGGCTAAGCTTGATTCTTGTTGCTTGGGTGTTTCTCTTCAACCACGACGTGCATCGTTCCCCTGCAGCCACTAAGATACTCAATGCTATCACCAGGACTCTCATCTCCCTTCTTACAGGATCATTCCTCTGGCTGGTGAAAACACTCTTGTTAAAGATCCTAGCAGCGAACTTCAACGTTGTTAACTTCTTCGACAGGATTCAAGACTCTGTGTTCCACCAGTACGTTCTGCAAACGCTCTCAGGTCCTCCACTTATCGAGGAGGCTGAGAGGGTGGGACGTGAGCCAAGCACAGGGCATTTGAGTTTTGCGAGTGTGGTGAAAAAGGGAGAGGTTAAAGAGAAGAAAGTGATTGATATGGGGAAAGTTCATAAGATGAAGCGTGAGAAAGTTTCTGCATGGACAATGCGTGTTTTGATGGATGCGGTTAGAACTTCAGGTCTCTCTACAATCTCTGACACGTTGGATCAAACAGCTTATGGAGATAGGAAAGAGCAAGCTGATAGAGGAGAGATTACTAGTGAGATGGAAGCTTTGGCTGCTGCTTATCATGTCTTTAGAAATGTTGCTCAGCCTTGCTTCAAGTGAGTACTAACAATATTCATATGCTTTATCCTCTTAGTTACCTGTGCATTCTCTAATGGCAATCTCGGGTTATTGTTTTAGTTTCATAGAGGAGGAAGATTTGCTTAGGTTCATGATTAAAGAAGAGGTTGATCTTGTGTTCCCTTTGTTTGATGGTGCTGCTGAGACTGGTAAAATCACCAGAAAAGCTTTCACTGAATGGGTGGTAAAGTCTCCTCAAACACTTTCATGCTATTTGTTCTTAGAGATTAGTTAAGGTATATAGTTTGAGGGATGTATATTTATTTATTTTTTCATATTAAATTTTTTTGTTAGTATTTATGTAAATATAATCTATAAATTTTAATTGTTTATTACTGATAAATACATTATGTTTCATTAAATAATAATGATTTCTTGAATAGAAATTTTTGTATTAATATTTTTTTTTAGTAAAATAATGATCGATTATAGTCAAATGTTAACGATAATATCGACGAACATTACCATACAATTACCTTCATGAAATTCTCTTAATTAATCATTAACAAAATTAAATTAGTTTATAAAATTTTAATGTAATTTATACATTATAAAAATATATTATTAAATAAAAACGTAAAAGGTATATTGTTTTTTTAAAGGTAAAAGGTATATTGTTGAAAATTTATTTAGGACATCCAAAAATATTGAACTGGTTAGACCGTTAGAGACTCTGTTTCTTGAGTTTATTAACCACTTGTGTTGTTGTTATTTGATCAGGTTAAGGTGTACACAAGCAGGAAAGCTCTAGCACATTCCTTAAACGACACAAAAACAGCGGTTAAGCAGTTAAACAAACTTGTGACAGCGATCTTGATGGTGGTTACCCTTGTCATTTGGCTGCTGCTTCTTGAAGTAGCAACCACTAAGGTTTTGCTCTTCTTCTCTACTCAAATGGTGGCTCTAGCTTTTTATAATCGGAAACACTTGCAAAAATCTCTTTGAGTCCATTATCTTTGTCTTCGTTATGCATCCTTATGATGTTGGTGATCGCTGCGTTGTCGACGGTGTCCCGGTAAAAAAAACTCACCACCATAAGATCCATTACATTTTCATTTAGTATATGTCTTACATACTTGAAGTTTATTTTCAGATGCTGGTTGAAGAAATGAATCTGTTAACCACTGTGTTCTTGAAGCTTGACAACGAGAAAGTGTATTATCCAAACTCGGTTTTGGCCACTAAACCGATAAGCAACTACTTTAGAAGTCCTGATATGAGTGAAACAGTGGAGTTCTCTATAGCATTTTCAACACCAATCTCCAAGATAGCACATCTCAAAGAAAGAATCGCTGAGTAAGTACCACCCTTCATTCATTTGAGTAGTTCTTGGTCAGATCTTGAGAGAGTTCTTGACTTGGTTGGTGTGTGGTGATTGATCAGGTACTTGGAGCTGAACCCGCATCATTGGTCACCTATACACACGGTGGTAGTTAAGGAGATAGAGAACATGAACAAGCTGAAGATGGCTCTATACAGCAACCACACCATCACGTTTCAGGAATATAGTGAGAGGAATATCAGAAGAACCGAACAGGCTTTGGCTCTTAAGAAAATATTGGAGGATCTTCACATTGATTATAGTCTCCTTCCTCAACATGTTCATCTCACCAAGTCCTACAAAGATTAAGAATCCGGTTTGGTTTTTTTACTAAACCGGTATTTAAGATATTACTATCAAATGCTGTGTTGTGAACAGTTTTATCTTAGACTGTTTAGATTATAAGATGAAATCAGTAGTGCAAGTTCTAAACTGTTTTGTTTTAGAATAGAAGATGAAATCAGTATTCCAAGTTCTTAATGAAATGGTCGTTGTTACAAACTTATTTCAACTTTTTTATTTGACTTCAGTCACATTAGCACATTATTATAATGGATACAATAAGATAATACAAAAACAAAAGAATTTACAAAAAAAGTTAACATGGTTTATCAGTTTGTGTTATGTCTAAAGACAGAAAAACTATTATTTGAAATAATCATTAGATTACGCTTGGATTAAAAGAATATAACATATATACAAAAAGATGACGAATAACTAATGTCATATATACAAAAAGATGACGAATAACTAATGTTTTTTTTTGAAAGAAAAACGATAAACTAATGTTAATGAATCATACTAGATATAAGGTATATCGACACATATTCTATAGATTTTTAACCAATAGTTTTGACGTAGAATCCAACACAGATTCTAAACTGCATCATTACTCGATCCTATCATTTTATTGGTGATGGATTACTTTCTTTTTCTCAGGAAAGATTTTACTAAAACGATATAATGATACAAGATATCTTCAAGCTGGTGATTTAAAGGACACAAACCCGAAATGGTGATGGATAACATATTTATGGAAAATATCTTTATATATGGAAGACTGCAATATAAAATCTTTAAACGTGATATTATGTGATATTTTGATCAGATATTACCTTTCAGTTTTGTTTCAATACATTGTACTATTTTGACCATATTTTTCTTTTTAAACGCAATCAACAACGAGATGGACTCATCAAACACTTCTCATCATTATCAGTACGTAATATTATTCGTAGAAAACACTTAATTTGAACTTAAAAAGGATAACAACTATGAAGAAAACGCGAGTTCATGTGGTGGTCATCTCGCTGTTCATTCATTTGGCAGCTTCACGAGTGGAAGATGTTGTTGTAGACGCTCCTCTTGCATATAGAGGTGAATGGGCTTTTCTGAAAACAACAGTGAAGATTAGCAATTGTCTCGGTGGTGGCTTAACACTAATACTCCAGTGTAAATCTAAGAATAACGATCTTGATGTCCAAACTCTCGCACCTGATAGTTCTTGGTCATTTGATTTTAGACCAAATATTTTTGGAACAACACTCTTTTTCTGTCGTTTTATGTGGGCTCAAGAAGCACATTGGTTTGATATTTATGATGATTATAGAGATGGTGTTCGTGAGGGTAATCCATGCATCGACTGTACGTGGAATATAGACCAAAATAAGCCATGCAGATTTAACCAAAAGACCAATTTATTTGATCTATGTTATGATTGGAATAATTAATTTATATTTTATTTATTTTAGTAGATTTCTAAATATCTTTGTAAATTAACGATAGATATGATTATACTCAGTACTGAAATCATACACAATTATTCATTTTCGATTAGATTTTCCTTTGAATACAATTTATTTATAAACAGATTTTCTAATGAGAAAAAAACTGGAAAAAAAAACTGAACCAAAATCAGATTAAAATCTATATTGCTAACTTTGTATAAGACTACCTTAACTTAAATGAACAATGCGCAAATTAACGAAATTCAACCATAAGTAAAAATGGGTCATAGGTAAGTGTTCCAAAAATCGGTTTAAGCATCATTTAGGATGTTTGCATAGATGGTAAATCAGACCTAAATGATACAATTTTCTAGGATAATATTTAGAAAAATTAGTTTAAACATTCAAAAATCAGTCTAAACTTCCACCTAATCGATAATTTTTTTAACGATATCTTAAACATTTCAATGAAGAACTGGTGCCTTTGATATAATTTATTGTTGGGAACGGGATCTAGAAGAATAAATTTATTTTTCTTGTGTTGCAAGGAAAAATATTAGTTAAATAGTTTTTAATAAATAATGAATTTCTCATAATCGTTTAGGCAAAACAAGGTAAAAATATACAGTATATTTTAATCACTTCAATTGGGACTTGCGTTTGTGAGTAAGTATACAATATACATGTATGGAAGTGTGTTGAACAGTAGAGAACAAATAAAAGTAAAAACAAAAGTATAGAAAAAAGCACATAGAATCATAATCTTATGCATATTCATGTTTCAGGTTAGGTGTGGATCATCAGGTCTGTTGAGATTAGTTCTTAACTTCTTATTGAATCTGGTTCCATTTGGATTAGTTTTTAGATCTAATTTTCGAGTAGAAGACTTTTGAACTTATATCTGTATTCGTAAACTTTTAATTTATTTGTTTGTTTTTTATAGTTTCTATTCGAAATTTTGGTTTTGGTTAAAATGTCCCTACCTATTAGAAACCTATCTCAACAAATTTTCTTTGGCCATCAAAATCACAAATATTTTATCTACTATATTATTACAAGATTTTTAACTAATAGTTTGGACATAGTGTCAAGTTTTGCAAACCTAAAACAAATCAAAAAAATATCACTGAGTTTCTTTTACTATAGATTTTAGCGATAGCACATCCATACTGTAAACCACTACGGCAAGATCAGATCACTTTATGGTGATGAATTACTATAACTATGGAAAATATATTTATATATAATAAGATGTTACATAAACTGTAAAGTGGATTGGCAACAAAAAAAAGCTGTAAAGTGATATGGTAATATTTTAATTTAGGTATATTTAGCTTTGACTTTTGTTTCAATATACATAACTATTGACCCCAAAAAAAATCCAAAAGAATCAACAACGAGATAGGCTCATCAAAGGCTTCTTATAAATACCATACAAAATATTT
>CAJHQP010004519.1:0-54459 GCA_905132765.1 Moricandia arvensis | reverse complement strand
TGATAGACTTCATACTGGTTCTTCTCCATTCCTCCTACGAGTTGTGATGTACTGATCCCACCAACTTAGAGCATAGTCATAGAACTCAGTGGCACGCAATCTGAATCTTCTTGTGGTTTGTGTACTGCGTACACTGAAAGACTAACTCAATCTTCTTCTCCCACTCAAGGTAGGCATCCGGATCAGATTTGCCATGGAATGGGGGTATCTTTCTCTTCAAACCAGCAACCTCATCTCCCTGGTTCATCCTTCTTTCTTGGACACGCCTATGTCTTTCTTTCGCTTTGTCTTGAGGATGAACTGAGGTGTTCATACTCATTGTCAGTCTCCTCATAACCAGCATGCCTCTTGGCGAGTTGCATGAGGTCTCTCTTCTCTCCTAGTCTCTCGGTTTGGAACTTGACTAGTAGCTCTTCTGAGTTCTTCCCTGAGCTCTCTCCGGATGTCATTGGGGTTGGTCCTCATCATCTCGGTCATGGTTGCTACCATGTTCTGATTAAGTTGAGCCGACATAGCTTCCATGAGAAGCTTGTTCTTCCTGACGAGTTCAGCTTCTTCTTCAGACTCGGATCCCATGCTTCCTGCACAAAGGTAAACAATATAACCAGTAAAAGGTTTCTAGGTAACAAGACAAGCAAAAAGGAAAAAGGAGAACACGAAATCAAGCTTGTTTTGCAAGACAAAAGCAAAAAGGAAAAAATCGGCTAGGTAAAAAGGAAAAGGGTTTCCGCCTACCAAGCAAAAAGGAAAATCCTTTAAACTTTGTCTAACTTCTCTAGGGTTTTCTAGCAACCTAGACAGCCTTAATCTACTCGTGTTCAAGGTGATTAACAAGATTAACAGATGAAACAAAGTGATCTAAGGAGCAAAGACTTATGCGGCTAGGGTTTCTCTCTCTAGGGTTTCCGCAAAGCAAAAAAGGAAAAAGTTTAAAACCTTGTCTAATCTCTTATGAACTCGAGCAGCCCTAAACAGATTAGTTCCACTGCTTATTCAAGATGATGGAGATGAAACACGGATGAAACAAAAAGAATAAGAGAGAAAACGAGTACTTCCCAACCAAAGTTTCTCTGATACCACTTGATGCGTCCCTAGGAGGCTCTTTGGTTGATGGGGATGGATAGATCCTTGCAAGAACGAATCAGAAACTTAAGTTCTTCAAGGTTGTGGATCGATTGGTGAAACAAGAGGGATGATAAGATCTCTTGATACTCCTAGATGAATAACTCGGATATGACACACCAAGCAAACACCCTTAGGTTCCTGGATACTACACACCAGAAGAAACTCGACAACTATTCTAGAGAGAGAGCCATCAAGAGAGAAAGAAAACTCGTTGATTAAAAGATGCTTGAGTACAATAGGGTTTAGAGACCCGTTTAAATAAGGAGAAACCAGAGAACATGCTCTCTAGGGTTTCGGAAATAAGTAAAAAGGAAAACTATAGTTTAAAGATAACATAAGCTTTAAAATGAAATAAAATGTAAACTTCTTTAGTCTTGGACCGAGATAGAGCCTAAGTGATGTGAAGACAAGTTGTGGCCTCGTTAAAAACCTTCCTCCGGAAAACCTCGTGGGACAAAACCAAAAGCAAGGAAAAGAGCACGCACCCCATGTCTTGCCAAGACACTAACTCAGCTTGATGTAAAGATGGCTTGAATGGTGATCAAGACATCTCGGATCAGACCTTGTCCAAGACTTTCTTGTTTTGGATGTGAAGTGAGTAATCCAACAACATTCTCTTTAAGCTTCTTGACTCTGGAACGAGTCATGGGACCTTCAGGAATGGCTAGAGCATCATCACCAGGCTGCTGGTGCAATGTGGCTTTATGTGGCTCATCTAGACTCTCCTTGTTCTCCTTAGTGATCCGGTCCATGATCACATCAGAGCACCTGCATCCTCTTTTGGATTTGATTTTGGATTTGATTCTTAACCCCCATACAAATCACCAGTGCCTTTGGTCACCAGTCTTCCATGGACTTAAGAGATGACCACTCCTACTCGTGTGCCTCTTGAACTAGCAGCACACTGCTTCCACAGCAGTGTCTTAACACCACCATTTCTTCACACAAGTAAACTCTCCATTGCTTCTCAATGGGCAACGCCTTTTCTTACTTGGTTTGGTTAGACACTGAACACTTCTTATGTCCCTGTACACCACTCAAACTCCAGAATATATTAGGCCACAAATGCATTGGGATCAATCCTTGACTATCCATAAAGTTTGATCACCAATGTCTCAAGCTTTGCAACAGATTAAACCAGACATTATCAAGTTTTAATCTTATCAAGCAACCTCTCGAAGCACAAGCAAGATCATATCAGATTCAAGACAAGCTACTTAGGAATTTTAAACACACCTCCTTAATCTGCATCTGACTTGAATCTAGATGCATCAACTTAAGGCAGTAACAGTTCAGTGAATGATGAGAGAACACACCTTAACAAGTTCTAAACAGACATGAATGCAATCACTGGAGCAGATACACTATCTAGCACCCTAATACACGTTCAAGCAGTGAACAAGTAATGGCCTTTAACATCAAAACACCACACAAGACATTCAAGCATCCTGGGACAGTATCTAGCAAGCTTTATAAGACCCTCAGGACATGAACACACACTACACCACACGGCCATAACAAAAGTCTCAAGCTTTATACAAGGGAAGGAAGTTATCTTACAGTCAAGGAACCTGTGCTGGTTCCTTGAACCTCCATGGTTAACCGGTTCATGACTAGACAGATTTGGGTTGTTGGTTTCGGAACCAACACCTCCTTCTTTGTGTGACCTTCCCCCTTGACCCCCCATCATGCCAAAGACACCAACTTTCTCCATGTTTGAGTCGCCACACCAAGATCCAAGTTGAAAGTTTCCTTCTTGAAAGGTTTCTTCTTGGACAGTAGAAAAGAATGGCTTGGACAAGCTTCCACTGGCCTTCTTTCTTCAGGACGGACATGATAGAGAGGGATAAACTGAGAATAGCTTCTGGGCACGCCATGGATGATAAAGTTTCCATCTTGAAGGGTTTAAACGGCTGGCTGGACAGAAGCTTCTTCATTAGTTTAGAAATGGAATGGGGAAGAGCTTGAGCGTGTGGATGCTGGGAACCAGGTTCTGATGAACCTGGCTCTGATACCATGAAAGTTTATCAGAGTTCAGGCCGTGGTTGTGTGAGGAGATCGAACCTTAACAGATTTAGACTGGTCTTGTTTTAAAGAGAGTGAAAGAGAGAGAGAGACTTGATGGAGAAGATTAGGATGAGACTAAGAGAATGGGGAGACTTGAAGAGATTCGTGAGACTTGTAAGAACAGAGACTAAGAGACTTAAGAACAGAGATTTAGAATCCAGAAAAGAATAAGAAGGAGGAGGGGAAACCCCCACTCTCTCACTTAATGTTTACAATCGACAATACAAGGTATAAATAGGTAAATGAGCTACTTCTAGGGTTTACAAGGAAAATCAACCAAACATGTGAAGTCAACAAGGAAATGGGCGCCTATTTTGAATTGTGTGGACTGAAATCAATACATGCTTGGCCAGGCTGTCTCTTGCTGGTTACCAAGGGAAGACTTGGCTAGGAATGAGCTAACAATGCACTTGAATTCGTCCATAGATCTGTCTAGGTTCATAATACAGCTTGCTCTTCCTTCAGCACATGGGAACAGATCATGACAGGCTGGCTGGTCTTCCTTGCTTGCTGGCGAGTCAATAAAGGTAAATCTTATCCATAAACGGTCAAGTGACCTCAGTATCTTCCTGGTTACTTCCTTAGACCAGAATATGCCTTAGAATCTTTTCTCCCTTGTCCATAACTTCCATTTCGCCTTCTTCATACCTTAGGGCTCAAGTTATCACCATGGGAGTGTACAGATTAGGGTTTGGTCCATACACTTTTTGCCCTTTTTTGCACAAACCCAAAACATCCTGATTTGGCCGAATGTAAAGTTTTCGGGTCGACCTGGTCCGTACGGATCCGTACGGTCCGAGTACTTCCGTCCGTACCAAATCCGTATGGCCTCGCCCTAACTTTGCACATTCTCCCAAATGACTCCAAACTTCACCCAAGCCTTCTTCCTTCATTGTAAACCTTTCCTGGACCTCTTTCTAGCTCAGCTTTACCTTCTGGACCCTCCTTAGTTCTTAACAGAACTTCCACAAAGGTTTGGTCCTTCTTTGCAATAACCTTTAGTGATTGATTATCACTTCAGATTTAACAGAGACTTGGACAGAGATGAAGTCTATCATGCGCAAGAGGTTTGTTCCAAGTCATTACCACAGAGACTTGCACCATCGGCTCAGGAAACTTACCCAAGATTCAAGATCAGTGGAGGAGTATTACCAGGAGATGGAGTTGCTCATGCTAAGAGCTAGCATATCAGAAGATAGAGAAGCAACCATGTCAAGGTTCCTGTGTGGTTTAAACCGAGAGGTACAAGACAATGTTGAGATGCAACATTATGTAGAGCTTGAAGAGATGCTACACAATGCTATTCTTGTGGCGCAACAGCTCAAGAGCAAGGGACATTCACACAACCACTATGGCTCTAACCGGTTACACAACACCGAGGAAGAGAAGTCACCTTACTCTAAGGAGTCTAAACCGTTTCAGAAGGACAACAAGTCCTATCCAAGAGAAGAAACCAAACCAAGCAGTGCTCTTGATAAGAGCAAAGGCAAGGTTGAAGCTTCTAGTTCCAGAGCTCGTGATTTCAAGTGTTTCAAGTGCCAAGGAAGAGGTCATTATGCCAATGAATGTACCAACAAGAGAGTCATGATCTTGCTGGAAGATGGAGAGTATGCCTCAGAAGATGACAACACCGAGTCTGACCAAGAAGACACTGAAGAAGAACATGAAGAAGCACCCGTCAAGGGGAAGCTTTTAGTAGCAAGAAGGCTTCTAAGCTTGCAAAACAAGGCTGAGGAGCTAGAGCAACGTGAGAACCTATTCTACACCCGGTGCTTGGTCCAAGGAAAGGTGTGCAGCCTCATTGTTGATGGAGGTAGTTGTGTGAATGCTGCGAGTGAAACCATGGTCAAGAAGTTGGGATTGAAGGTTCAGAAGCATCCCAAACCTTACCGGTTACAATGGCTGAATGAAGAAGGCACCATGAAGGTTTCAAGTCAAGTCCTCATTCCCTTAGCCATTGGGAGATATGAAGATGAAGTCTTGTGTGATGTGTTGCCTATGGAAGCTGGTCACATACTTCTTGGAAGACCTTGGCAATCTGATCGCCGAGTTATCCATGATGGCTTCACCAACAAGCACTCCTTTGAGTTCAAGGGACGCAAGACCACCCTGGTTCCCTTGACACCTAAGGAAGTTCAACAAGATCAGATTCAACTGCAAAAGAAGAAGGAGATTGATCTTAAACCGGCTGGAACTAAGCATCCAAAATTCTATGCTAACATGGGTGATATCAAAAGAACTCTTTACTCTAAACAATCTACTATCTTACTTGTGTTTAAAGAAGCTCTTTTGAACTTAACAGATTCTACACCGGTGTATCCGAGTGAGATGGTTTCTCTTTTGCAGGAGTTTCAAGATGTATTTCCAGAGGACAACCCCATTGGTTTACCACCTTTGAGAGGGATTGAGCATCAGACAGACTTTGTTCCAGTATCTACACTTCCAAACCGTCCAGCATACAGAACCAACCCGGTTGAGACTAAGGAGTTGCAAAGACAAGTAGAAGAACTCATGGAGAAGGGCTATATCCGAGAGAGTTTGAGCCCCTGTGTTGTACCAGTGCTCCTAGTGCCTAAGAAGGATGGTGCATGGCGTATGTGTGTTGATTGTAGATCAATCAACAACATCACAGTGAAGTATCGCCACCCTATCCCTAGACTTGATGATATGCTTGATGAATTGCATGGTTCTTGCATCTTTTTTAAGATAGATTTAAAAAGTGGTTATCATCAGATTAGGATGAAAGAAGGAGATGAATGGAAAACTGCATTCAAAACTAAACATGGATTATATGAGTGGTTAGTATGCCATTTGGATTAACCAATGCACCTAGTACATTCATGTAGATTAATGAATCATGTTCTTAGATCATTCATAGGCATTTCTGTTGTAGTATACTTTGATGACATCTTAGTATTATTGAGATAAAGAACCAGAAGAGAGGAAGTTACAATGATCAGAATAGACAAAGAAGAGAAGAAACTCGGATGCTTGTGGAACAAGGCATTTCGTACAGACTTGGGACTCAAGGCATTCAAGAGCAGACCTAACTTGACTTGGAAGACAAACTTGGATTGTAAGGCAAGGAACAGGTCTAAGGTCGCCGAACTTAACCTCAAGAAGTGATGTAACCATGGCCGAGCCAGCTGATCATCCAACAAAGGACAAGCCTGGATGGATGGAAGGCGAGCATACTGAGCTAAAACCCAGCTGGAGAGACTGAGGAAGAGCTGATACAGAGTGTGGACAGGCTTAAACCAGCTGAAGACGAGCTGAACCAGCTGAGTGACACTACACTAGGACGAGCTGAGCTGAATAAGAGTGACACTAAAGCTGCCATGGACCTAGCTGGACAAGTGATTTTCGACCCAAATAAGAAGATGGATCAGATTTGTTTCTCTCAACCCAAAAGGAGTTCAAAACCAAAGATAAGGATCCATTATCTCTTTTTGATGGATCAGCCACGAAATCAAGTCCAAGAACCCATTGTAATCTCTTTTGGATCCAGTGGCCCAAGAAGAATGTTTCAGCCCATGGAGAGTTCATAACAAGATCAATATGGGCTTGTTTCATGCCAAATTCGACCAGCCTTTTCTTCAGTCCATTTCAAGCCCATTCTCACAAAGAATACCAAGAGGGAGTCAGAAAGAAGTCTTGGTCGTGGCATGCCAAGAGTCATTCCACAAGAACACTTAATCTGGTCCAAAATCAAGTCTACATTCCTAGTTTCCAATTTTCTTAATTTCTGCACTTTGTCTTTTCATTTCTACAACTTGTAAGTCCTATATAAGGGGATGCACGACCAGAATAAGATCATTCACTTTTTTATCAAAAACTACTTCTGAAACTGTGAATCCTTTGTTCATCTTTGAACATCGAACTGCTAGGAGTTCATTCTCTGCAAGCAAAACTTGTCTTTGATCTAAAACAGAGTTCATTCTCTTGATCAAGGACACATCTACACAAGTGTTGATCAATCCACAGATCCTCACTGAAGTTCATCAACCATTTCGACTTCTATCCATCAGAACCATCATCATCCATCATCCAAACCATCAGATCAACCTTCAAAAGAATCAGGGACAAAGGATCTCGTCCTAAGTCCATCAAGTGGTATCAGAGCAGATTTGAAGGCTCTTGATCTCTGGTTTGATTCTGACTTTTCACATTCTTTCTGTTTTTGGGGTTTTTGATCATTTGATCTTTGTTCTCTTTATCAAACACTCTTTTCTGTCTATCTGTTGTATCTGCAAGAGGGCCAACCAGATTATCAAAAAAAAAGAAAAAAAAACGAAAATCAAAAGAAAAAAAAACCATAGAAAAGTTGAAGAGAAATCCAACTTGGCTGAGGAGAAATCCAGCCCTGGTGGTAAAGCCTCTTGCAAACAAAAATCTTGCAATCTGTCTATCTCTTTCTTCTGTTTTGGGGTTGGGGTTTGTTCTCTGAAGTTTGATCTTTGTTTGTTGCTGAGCTACTGGCTTCACAGAGAAAAATCACAGAAAATCAGAGAGTAACACTTGAGAGATTGTGAGGCCTTGGCTATTTGTTATTGTGTTAATTTTTCTTGTTGATTTTATTAACAGGAAGAGCCATGTCTAGAGAAAGCAATGGCAGCAGGATACGTCCTGAAAAGGAATTAGATTATAACAAGTTCAACTCTGCAACAAAAGCAGCCTTGGAGAGAAGGGAAAAATCTATGAGAAAAAGAAATTCTTATGCTACTGATGATTCTGGTTATGAGCAGGAAAGGATACAATCTAGGAGATCACTTGAAAGGCTTAACAGGAGGAGCACACATCATGATCAATTTAGTTCTTCCACAAAGAGTTTGCTGGAAAAAAGACAGAATTTGATAAGAAAAGAAAAATCGGTTTTTAACTATTCTGATTCTGTGCAGGAAAAGGCACGACCAGTGAGGCAAGAGGAACTAACTAGGAGGAGCAGAGAACTTCCTAGACATGCCAGAGAAAAGACAAGAGCTTTCTATGGTCGTGATCCCATAAAGGTGTCTCAGAAACAACAAGCAGCACTTGATTATTTGGACAGCCAACAGTTTCAAGATGATTTCAAAAGAATTGCACAACAAGTACTTCAAGATTTTGAAACAGACCAGCAGAGGATACCAACCTCACGTCATTCCTCAAAGGTTGATGGTCCAAGAAGTTGTAGCAAGAAAGAGCAGGCTATCCAAGAGCTGAAAACAGAGCCATCTAAGGTGAGTAAAGAACCTGAGATAAAACCTGAGTGTTCTCTTTTCTCTCCTCAATCTGAACTTGTTATCAATAAAACCTGTGAAAAACTAACTTGTTTTGAACCGGAGGAACCGAGTAGACTTGTTACAGTATCTCAGGTATTAGAAGAACACTCACCAGAAACAGAACAATCGACTTTGGTACAAAGTGAAGTGTTGGAGCAGCTGATCAGCTTTGAACCAGAAACAACTTCTATGCCTTTGTTCCCAGACTCACAAGAGCACTGTAAGGAACTTTGTATCATCAGTTCTGTACCTGATTTGTTTGTTATTGTTGGTTCCAGTGATGTGAAACGATTTGGTCTTGAAAATATTAAAGAATTTTGTGTTACAAACTATGTTTTTGATAACATGATTCATTCTTTTAAGAAACTTGAACCTGATAAACTCTGTGATCAAAATCGTTTTCAATGTGGTAACGTGTCCAGTTCTAGCCTTGTTTTGAGTTTTGCTCAGTTTATGGAACATAGAAAAAGCTTTGATCATCATGAAAAGTCACTGAAGCTTGTTTTGCAACAACCTGATTTCTATTTCAGAAAATCTTGTGATTCATTTGCTTGCTTTAGAGATAATGGCTTTGATCTGAATTTTTCTAGGCATGAACTGGTCTCTGATGATTTATTTGCATCTGCTTATGCCCTGAACGAACCTAAGAAGTTGCAGGAACCGATATCACTTAGGGCTGAAACCGAGTTTGTTTCTGATTTTGTTTTGAAACCTGCTATTTTATGTCCTGAAACTGAAAAATCTTGGTTTGTCTTAGGATTATGCTTGCATAATGATATTCTTGTGAGCTTTGATGATATATTAGTGTACAACACATTCTTTGAAAGTCATGCTAAACCTGTGAGACATGTGCTAACTGATTCTGAATCTGAACAAGTTAAGCACGTTTTGAAGATGTTCTATGGCATTTCTTGCCTTGAAAACATTCTGGTTTACAACACTTTCTTTGATAAACAAGCTGAGCCTTTTATAAATGATTCTCTGTTGTGTTCTGAATCTGAGAAAGCTAGGCACATTTTGAAGTTGTTCTTTAGGAACTCTGCTATCACGTGCCTTGACACCATTTTTGTGTACAACACTTACTTTGATAGGCATCATGATGGTCTGAAACGTTTGCAGCATGATCTAGGAAAAGAAAGTTTGGGTTTTGATCTGAACAAGGGCATGTCTTGCACTGATTCTGGTATTCTAGTTTCTGTTTTGAGTGTCCAGGATCAACAGTGTCAGTCGCAAAGGAATGCAAGGAACAAGGGCAAACACCATGCTTATCAGCCTGAAATTTGGATATGGAAGTACTTGAGGAAAATGGCTTTAAAACTCCAAGGAAGTTTCCTTCTAAAACTTTTCTTTGTTGTTGCTTACATGTTTCTTTGCTTGAACCTTTTTCTAAAGTCTAACTTGTTTCCTTTTGATGTAGGAGATTACATATTTGAGGACAAATCGTTTCAAAGGAGGAGGGGATGATGTAACCATGGCCGAGCCAGCTGATCATCCAACAAAGGACAAGCCAGGATGGATGGAAGGCGAGCATACTGAGCTAAAACCAGCTGGAGAGACTGAGGAAGAGCTGATACAGAGTGTGGACAAGCTTAAACCAGCTGAAGACGAGCTGAACCAGCTGAGTGACACTACACTAGGACGAGCTGATCTGAATAAGAGTGACACTAAAGCTGCCATGGACCTAGCTGGACAAGTGATTTTCGACCCAAATAAGAAGATGGATCAGATTTGTTTCTCTCAGCCCAAAAGGAGTTCAAAACCAAAGATAAGGATCCATTATCTCTTTTTGATGGATCAGCCACGAAATTCAAGTCCAAGAATGTTGAAATAAATAAAGGGATGACCAGAAGAAGAAGATGGTTGATGATCCAAGGATAAGTTCATCAAGAGAAGCCAGTGGTTCTGTTTGTACAGACTTGGATCACAAGCAATATACTATGACCTAACTTGCCTTGGGAGGCAAGGTACTGATGGGAACACGAGCTGAGGGTCTCCAGAAGCTAAGGAAACCGTTGGTAGAGGGTTTGACCAGATTCAAATTCAAATATGGAAGAAAGTCACATGTTAAGCTTAAGGAGAGAGTTGTTGCTGGCCTGTCACTTTCACTCATCAGACCTGGTCACTATCTCTCTCCTGTCCCTTTCTCCTCCTCTGGACGTGCCTCCCTTTGGATGTATCCCCTTTGGCCTCTTCTCATCCCTACAGAATTATTTGTTTATATTTCCTTGTTTTAGTAATTGTGTATTGTAAGTGATTGTCTATTTAAAGACCTTCACCCTCTCTTGTAACATTAACCAGAATCAATACAAGTTTCTCTCTCTAAATTCGTGTCTCTCTCTCCCTTGCTTATGTCTAAACAATATTCACAATGTAAGGAGTTAAGTATTATGGTTTAGAAGCTGCCTTAGCTCTTTCTCTCTTAAGGCAGCCAAATACTTGTCAAACTCACTCTAAACTCTTCTTTATCAATTGTCTTAACCTCTAGCTTACTGATTCTTAATCCCATTCATCTAACTACACAAACTCTAAGTGTTGTGTTACTTCTCAAGGATAGATTCATACTAGAGAGTTTCTGCTTCATATAACCAGTTTACTCTCTAGGATTCTTGGTTATATAGTAAGCTGTGTATGAGGATTCAACCACAAGTTGGTTGTCTTTGATCTTGAATGGTGAGTTCCTGTTGTATGGTTGAAGGGGATTCAGTTACAAGTTAACTGAATACTCTCTTGACATGAGACAAACACTCATGAATTCCAACATGGTATCAGAGCTTTGTTGCTCTTCTTTGGGATTAAACTCACCTCTTTTATCTCTGTTTTGTTTAAACAAATCCTTTCTCTCCCACTCTGATATTGTGTTAGCTTGGTTAGTACTTGTTAGTATCTTGAATCAAGCTTGAGGAAGAGAAAGATTTCGAAATGCTTCACCATTCTGCTTTATCCATTGTGTTAGCTTTCTCTTAATGGAGCATCTCTTTGACCAGTGGACAAGCTGTTTTGATCCATTGGATTCATTGTTTTCTAAGCCACAGAAAACACTTCTTCATGTGTTATTCTGTTGGTTCTTTTGTTGCAAGCCCTGGAAAACATCAGTTCATGAGTTATTCCAGTGGCACATGTCTAAGATCAGTGAGCAAATTAATTGTTCAATGGTCCATTATGTTTCAGCTAATAAAGCACCAAACTCTTGATGAGTATTGGATGCTCCTTGCTGTTTATGCTTCCGCAAAACTCAAAAAAACAGAGCAAAACTCTGTCCATTGGAACTCTTGAGAAAATTCTCCTTTTCTATTCTCTCATTCTCTAATTCTCCAGGTTACTTATTCTCCATCATTCTCCCATTCTCTGGATACTAATACTCTGGTTCATCATTCTCTACTCTCTACTTATTCTGTGGTTACTTATACTCTCTGGTTTCTTAAATCTCTATTCTCACAATCTTGTTTAGAAACTGCCTAAGGTTGTTAAATTGTCTTGAAGTTAAGCTGTCTTGAAGAAATAGTCTTGCTTCTGTCCTTAGGAGAATTGATTGTGTTGTGGCCTGAATTCTTAGTTTTGTTGATTAGGATTCAGAGAGTGTTGCTAGGATAGAATCATGAAGATATCTGTCCATTGCTTTTTTTTTTGAAATGTGTTTTAAAGATCAGACTTGGTGAAAACCCATGATCTGATCTCTTGTTGTCTACTGATGCTTTTCTTAGTGTTTGTTGATAGGCTGCCCATGTTGATCAGAGCCTACACTTGATGTATATTCCTGACCATGGATATTGCCCACTGCCCATCAACACTTTGGACACTGATTGTGTCCATTAACTCCCAAGATGGTTGAGGAGATGAATGGGGCAGTGGAGAGATTTCTTAGAAGTGACTTACCAGATGCCAAGAGGGTGGACAGGAAGTACACTCAAGAGAAAAGACCACAATTCAAGCCAAGAGGTCTGTGGTCTCAAGGCATTGGTGATCATCACTGGCTCTCATATTCCAAGCTTGACCACATACTCTCATTCTCAGGTCAAGCTTGAGGAGGGGTATTAAAATGAGAAGCCAATGTCCATTCTTCAGAAACTTATGCAAGGGAAGTACTTAAATCTATACTCATTCTTATGATTGATAGGTTTCCCCCTTGAGAATTGATACATGTGTTTATGCATTGTTTGAATCAGGTACCTATTGAGCTCATGAACAAGGCAGACTAGGACTCAACCCATGACGAAGGCAAGAAGCCAAAAGAAAGGGGGAGACAAGCTCTGACCACAATAAGAAGCTCAAAGGCGTGATGAGTGTGAAGCAAGGAAGGCATTGGTGCCTGCTTTCCATTGAACAAAGGCCACGATCCAGAGTCTATGGAGTCCATGAAAATAATCTTAGACTCACTGGCCAATCCCTAAGCTGAGGGTAGTTGCACTCTTTTCCCCAAGTGATGGTTTTATCCCAAGAGGTTTTCCACACTTAGGTTTTTAATGAGGCAAGTGCTGTCAGTTCCAAGCTTGTCCAAGGATCTCCTATGGTCAAGCTTGAGGGGGAGTGTTGAAATAAATAAAGGGATGACCAGAAGAAGAAGATGGTTGATGATCCAAGGGTAAGTTCATCAAGAGAAGCCAGTGGTTCTGTTTGTACAGACTTGGATCACAAGCAATATACTATGACCTAACTTGCCTTGGGAGGCAAGGTACTGATGGGAACACGAGCTGAGGGTCTCCAGAAGCTAAGGAAACCGTTGGTAGAGGGTTTGACCAGATTCAAATTCAAATATGGAAGAAAGTCACATGTTAAGCTTAAGGAGAGAGTTGTTGCTGGCCTGTCACTTTCACTCATCAGACCTGGTCACTATCTCTCTCCTGTCCCTTTCTCCTCCTCTGGACGTGCCTCCCCTTGGATGTATCCCCTTTGACCTCTTCTCATCCCTACAGAATTATTTGTTTATATTTCCTTGTTTTAGTAATTGTTTATTGTAAGTGATTGTCTATTTAAAGACCTTCACCCTCTCTTGTAACATTAACCAGAATCAATACAAGTTCCTCTCTCTAAATTCGTGTCTCTCTCTCCTTGCTTGTGTCTAAACAATATTCACAATGTAAGGAGTTAAGTATTATGTCTTAGAGGCTGCCTTAGCTCTTTCTCTCTTAAGGCAGCCTAATACTTGTCAAACTCACTCTAAATTCTTCTTTATCTATTGTCTTAAACTCTAGCTTATTGATTCTTAATCCCATTCATCTAAGTACACAAACTCTAAGTGTTGTGCTACTTCTCAAGGATAGATTCATACTAGAGAGTTTCTGCTTCATATAACCAGTTTACTCTCTAGGATTCTTGGTTATATAGTAAGCTGTGTATGAGGATTCAACTACAAGTTGGTTGTCTCTGATCTTGAATGGTGAGTTCCTTTTGTATGGTTGAAGCGGATTCAGTTACAAGTTAACTGAATACTCTCTTGACATGAGACAAACACTCATGAATTCCAACAAAGAACCCATTGTAATCTCTTTTGGATCCAGTGGCCCAATAAGAATGTTGCAGCCCATGGAGAGTTCATAACAAGATCAATATGGGCTTGTTTCATGCCAAATTCGACCAGCCTTTTCTTCAGTCCATTTCAAGCCCATTCTCACCAAGAATACCAAGAGGGAGTCAGCAAGAAGTCTTGGTCGTGGCATGCCAAGAGTCATTCCACAAGAACACTTAATCTGGTCCAAAATCAAGTCTACCTTCCTAGTTTCTAATTTTCTTAATTTCTGCACTTTGTCTTTTCATTTCTACAACTTGTAAGTCCTATATAAGGGGATGCACGACCAGAATAAGATCATTCACCTTTTTTTATCAAAAACTACTTCTGAAACTGTGAATCCTTTGTTCATCTTTGAACACTGATTGCTAAAGAGTTCATTCTCTGCAAGCAAAACTTGTCTTTGATCGAAAACAGAGTTCATTCTCTTGATCAAGGACACATCTACACAAGTGTTGATCAATCCACAGATCCTCACTGAAGTTCATCAACCATTTCGACTTCTATCCATCAGATCCATCATCATCTATCCTTCAAACCATCAGATCTTCCTTCAAAAGAATCAGGGACAAAGGATCTCGTCCTAAGGGGTCCATCAGGCTTGCTGGGTTCTATAGGCTATTTTTGAGAGACTTTAGCACCATTGCAGCTCCCTTGACTGAAGTGATAAAGAAAGATGTCGGATTCAAGTGGGGAGAAGCACAAGAGAAGGCTTTCCAGAGCCTAAAAGAGAAGCTTACTCAATCACTGTTAACTTGAAGAGTTTACAATAAAACAAGTATGAACTTGTGAGACATGAGATGGAGCAAAGAAGATAGTGTGGTGTGAAAGATCTTGTGCAAACGAGTATGGAGAAGGCTGTGGACAGCTTCTAAGTGTTCGAGAGACTGAGGAACATCATTGAGAAGTCTAAGGAAGAACTTGGGAAGCTTTGATGAAGAGTAGGGATCAAATGGGCAAGGTTTGGGTGAGTTGTACGGATGGTCGTACGGCCGTACGGACTGTACGGACCGTATGGATCCGTACGGAACAAACTCGACCCAAAACCATTTAGACTCGACCATTTGATCCTTGAAGATAAGTTTGAGGCTTGGGAAGGTTAGGGCACATCCAGTGACCCCAAAAAGGCCAAGACGTGTAACCCAAGGCAACATCTAAACGTGTGAGGCAAGAAAGGTTTAGGAAAGGCAAAGACTTGCTATCCAAGGGAGGTTTGGGCGAGTAAGGAAGATGCTTAGGATATTCCATCTGCCAAAAGGAAGAGGAGAGGAAGTTTCCAGGAAGGTGCTGAGTAAAGGTGACCGTTTATGGATAAGGTTATCCACTTCCCATAAAGCAAAGGAAGAGCTTATGGATAACCTTATCCACTCGTCCAAAAGCAAAGGAAGAGCTCTCCTTGACAGCCTGTCTCAAGCATGTGAGCAATCTGGACCATGCAATTCAAAAGTGGCGCCTATACTCTTGCCTTCTTCACATGCTTGGTCTAAACCTAATTGTAAACCTTATGCTTTCCCATTTCTCTATATATTCAGCTCATTGTTGATTGTAAACATTCAAGGGAGTAAGGGGGAAAACCCCTCTCCACTTCCAGAAATAAAAGCTTGATGTTCTTGATTCGAAACCTCTCTTAGTCTACCTCTTTCTTAGTCTCTTTAATCTCTCTAAGTCTCTCTTAATCTCTGGTTTTGATTCAAGTAAACACAAGTAAACCAGAACCCATTCTCTTCTTCATTTCGTGTTCATCATTGCCTTAAAGGCTTGTTCATCATACACAAACCCAAATCCTTATACTCAGGTGAAAATCCAACATGGTATCAGAGCCTGGTTCATCAGAACTTGGTGTCTAGCTTCCGCAAAGATCAAAGCTTTCTCTCATGCCATCAAAACCCAGAAAGAAGCTTCCTTTCCAGCCTGTTCAACCTCTACAAGATGGTGTTCATCCGGAAAGCCCAGAAGCTGTTCTTGAAGTCTCATGCTTTCTCATACCGTCCAGAAGAAAGGAGAGCCTCAGATCCGGGAGTTATGGAGTGGATTAGCTACCCTCTTCATCAAATCAAGTTCAAGGTGTGTTCTTATTCAAAGACCAGGAAGAAAGGTGAAAGCTTTCACCTTGTTACTGGTGGTGGCGACCAAAGTATGAAGAAAGGTGGGGACTTTAGGCATGAAGAGTCCAAGGGAAGGTCCATGGAGGAAGGAGGTGTTGGAGGCGCAACCAATAGCCCCTGATCTTGCCATGAATCAAAGGTGTTCAAGGAACTAACACTAGTTCCTTGTTTGTAAGAACTTATTGTCCCTTGTTATAAAGCTTGATACTTTATGAACTGAATGTGTTGTGTGATGTGTTTGAGACCTCAGGATGTGTTTAAGATTGCAAGATATGAAGTTTAGAATCTATCCCATGATGTTTAGATGACTCATTTTGAATGGTTGAGTGTTTAAAGTGCTTGCTCCAGTTCTTAATGATGCTTGACATGATATTAGATAGTATGTTCTGAATCTGCTTGCATACATGAATAGAAACTGATTAAAGTGAAGCACTTGGGTCTGGTGTTTGTAAATGACATTGATGCTTAGTCTCTTTTCTTATGAATGTCTTGCTAGGATGATAGATAGGTGTATCTAATCCGGTTTGCATTCATGAAGTAAATAGGTTAAGGCTGTTGCATACTCTTGTCATTGGGGCTGCCTTAAGGTTGAGACACCTAGACTGATGTCTAAGGGTCGTTTAAGGCAGGAATGTTTGCCTAACTGCTTTGTGATAGCATTTAGAGAGTGGTAAGCTTGCATTAGATGGATCTCAATGATGATGAGATGCTGTCTAAGTGCAAAGCTTGTGACATTGGTGATCAAACTTGATGATTAGTCAAGGTTTGATCCAAATGCAAGAATGTCTTATCTTGTTTGGAGTTTGAGTGTTGTTTCAGGATGCACAAGGAGTGTCACTTGTTCAGCATCAATCCAGAACAAGAGGAAGGCTTGGTCCATTGTGTGGAGCAATGGGAAGGTTCTTGGTGTAGTAGCCGGTTATAAGAAGCGCAGACCATGAAGGTTGTTGAGCTCCTGGTTCAAGGCACACAAGAAGAGAAGGTCATCACTGAAGCTTGAGGAGGCCGGTGACTTGAGGGTACTTGAAGCTGAAGACATGGAGGTGGACCAGTGGTTTAAGCGCAGCTGTTAAGGTGGTGTGCTCCTGGTTTGGATGCTTATTCAGGCTCACTTTCAAGCTTGAACCTAAACTCAATTCAAGCTTAAGGTGGGGACTTGAGTGAGCTACCTGATGATCTAAGTTCAAGACCAGGTTCCTCCTCACCATTGCACCAGGAATAGAAGATGGAGCCATCCGGGTTTAGACATTGACGAGTCTAGACAAGAGAGTGGTCAGAGCACTCTTGGCTGTGTGAAGAAGAAGGTGACTCTACAATGCGGCTTCTGAAGTGAGGTGGTTGAAGAGTTAGCTGAGGTATCTCCCAGCTTTCCATTCAAGGTGGCGAGATCAGAAAGGAGTGGGCAGTGGTGTGGTTGATCAAGATCATGAAGCTGTCCTTCCAAGCTTGACTTGTTCCACATGGTCAAGCTTGAGGGGGAGTATTGAGAAGCTTCAATGATCTGTGAAGATGGACTCCTTGGTGGTTATTCAAGTAGAAGAAGCAACCAAGGCTGAGTATGAAGATGTGTGAGAATAGACAGATTTGGTGTGTGAGTGATGTAGAAACAGAGTGTGGTCAAAATTATAGAGAAGAGACTGATGAGAGTAAAGGAGAATCAAGGAGAATGCTGCTGGAGAACTAAGAGATTAAGAGAGTATTAGTGAGTATCTGAGAGAGATTAAGTGAGAGTGAGAATCACAGAGAGTATGGACGAGATTAAGAGAGTAAAGAGTGTGGGGAGAGTGAAGTAACAAGAGAATATTGAAGAGAGAGAGAACTCCCCTATGCCTTAGAGGTTTCACAATACATATGGGGTGGCTATATACCCAGATTACAAATTGCAAGAGAATAAATAAATATTAAAGTACAAATCTACTAAACAAATATTATTGTAATGTTTCTGATGAAGCCAGGAGGATGCAGCCAAGGTGAATCTCGACCAGAGGGAGTAGATAGTGACAGGAGAGAGATGGGCACAGTCTGGTTGAGTGAAAGTGACAGGTCCAAACTGCTTTCTTCTTAGGCAGAACATGTGACTTTTATTCTTAATTAAATCTCCACTTGCCTCATCTCTCTTCAAGGGTCTGATGCTCCATTTAAACTTCAAATATGCTTCAGAATATTAATCTGGACGAGTTCCCACCTTCCTTGCCTTCCAAGTCACTCTAGGTTAAGTTTGGTTACTTGGAAGCCAAGACTGTACGGACTGCCTTGTGTAGCAAGGTTGTACAGACCAAACTCTTTTCAGGTATCTATTCTTCTCTTTGTTTTCTTTATCTCTCAGATCAATGGACCACACTCAGCCATGCTTCTTTCTTCTCCATTCTAATAATGACTTAGTTCACAAGACTGTATGAACCAGTCTCAACTTGGAGTATCCGGATCACTCCTTCTTCTTCTTGTTTTCTTTATTTCTTTGGATCATGAACCAGCTTCTTCTTCTGATCATTCTCTTCTCTATCTCAACACTCCCCCTCAAGCTTGACCATAGGATATCCTTGGACATGCTTGAAACCTTGAAGAAATCCCTCATTAAAACCTTAGTATGCAAAACCCAATGGGACAAAAACATACTAAGGAAAAAGAGTAGAAATCCCCAAGGCCTAGGGATTGGCCAGTGAGCCTTTGTGCCTTAGACCAGTGTGGGTTAGACACAAATAGCTCTGGATGACGACCATTTCTTGTGCTGCAAGGGTGAACTCCATCCCTTGCACACATCAACAACCCGGATGATGTGATCATGGACCAGCCAACTAATGGAGATGGTGAGCTGATGGGACAAACCAATTGATGAAGATGCATTGTCTATTCCAGAAGGGCCTATGACTCGTTCCAGATCAAAGAAGCTCAAGGAAGCTATTGGAGGATTACTTAAGATGTCACTCATACAAGAAGATTGTCTTGGCCGAAGCTTGATCAACCAAGACACCCTCACCACCATTCAAGCTACCCCTTTATCAAGCTGATCATCAACTAGGCAAGCAACCTAAGTGTGCTCTTTTTCCCTACCTTTGGTTTTGTCCCAATGGGTTTTCTAAAGTTAGGTTTTTAATGAGGCCTTAGTTTGCTTCACAAATCACCTAGTTGATGTATCTTAGGATATGCATGATATGTATGCATATTAGGACCGACCACATTTCTATCTTAGTTTAAGTTTAGACTATGGTTTTTTATTTCATTATGATTCTCGAAACCTAAAGGAGCCTGTTCCTTGGTTTCTATTTAAACTCGTGTAAACCTCATTCTAAGACATGGAGTCTTTTAACATAAACCTTTTGTATCCTCTCTTTCTCTCTGATCTTTGTCGAGTGCAAGAGCTTGCTGGTGAGTCATATCCGGCGACTAAGGGTTCTAGTTTGGTGTGTCATATCCGATCTAGTGCCTAGGAGTATCAAGGAGATCTTCCACACCTCTTTGTGTCACCAATCGATCCACAAGCCTTGGTAAACTTGAGTCTTTTGATTCGTTTACGCAAGAATCTATCCCAAACCATCCAGAGAAGCATCCTAGGAACGTGTTAAGTGGTATCAGAGCATCTCTGGAAGGGGAGTTCTCGTTATCCTTTCTGTTTCCGATCCGATATTTTCATATTCTCTTAAGTTTTTGATCGATTTGTGTTTTGTGTTTATTATAACGAGTGATCTGATCTTGTTCTTGTGTTTATCGATTGATCTTTTCATCCTTGTGAGTTCTATTGATAAATCTGATCGTTTGATTTATAAAACTGAGAAATCTAAAAGTGTGTTCATCGATTCAATCTGTGATCGATTCATATACTCTGTTGTTGTGATTGATCATTGATCTCTGATCTGAAAATCGATTGATCTATTCTTATACTGGTTCTAAATCAATTGATCTTTGTTTGTATCGTGGAAAGTTGATTGATTTACAAGTCTAGATCACGGATTTTTGAAAATCGTTTCGAATACTTGTTGTTTACGTTACAAGTTTGTGATCTCGAAATTGAAAAGTTTGCTTGTGTTTTGATCCATTCTGTTGATTCATAGATCATCAAACTGTGTTAGGACCTTAGTCGATTGTGTATTTGATAAGTTTTCTGATCTTGTTTGATCAAAATCCTTTGGAGTAATCAATTTGAATCTGTTACTTGTTGATCAAGTTCTGCTTCAAAATTCTTGTTCAAGTAAACTTGTTTCCTTTGTCGTTTCGATTTGAACTCTTTACTGGTTGAGTGTTTGATTTGTTCCAGGAACAATGGGGAATGAATCAGATGAGGAAGCCGCACTGATGAGAAGGAACAAGCTGTTGATGGAGGCCATGACCCAACAACTCAATCAGACTATGATCTCAACCATGGGAGACCTGATGAAGGCTAACATTAAGGAGTTGCGTGATGAACTTATGCAAGAGATCAGACAAACTACTGGTCAAGGCACTAGCAATGAGCCTAGAAGAGAAAGGGCAATCCCCACACGCCAAGAACATGCTGGTTCCCAAGAAACTGACAACTACTATGAAACGCTATCATAGTTCTGCTTCTAGAGAAAGCAGGAGAAGGCAGAGGCGTGATCATGATGGTAAGAGACACCAAAGGGATGAGTTTTCTGGACTAAAACTGAAGATACCTCATTTCCATGGCAAGGCTGATCCGGATGCCTATTTGGAATGGGAAAAGAAGATAGACTTGGTCTTTGATTGTCAGCAGTACACTCAAGCTCAAAAGATACAACTAGCAGCCACCGAGTTCTATGATTATGCTTTGATCTGGTGGGATCAGTTGCAACCACTAGGAGACGAAACCAGGAGAATCCAGTTGAATCATGGCATGAGATGAAATCAATCATGCGCAAACGGTTTTGTCCCAAGTCATTATCACCATGATCTACATCAGAAACTAAGGAAGCTCACTCAAGGATCAAGGACCGTAGAAGAATACTTTCAAGAGATGGAGCTACTGATGTTGAGAGCAAACATATCTGAAGATAGAGAAGCCACTATGTCTCGGTTTCTAGGAGGACTCAACCGAGAGATCCAAGACAATGTGGAGATGCAACACTATGTTGAGCTAGAAGAGATGTTGCACAAAGCTATACTTGTGGAACAACAACTCAAAAGGAAGGGACACTCTCGTTCCAACTATGGAGCCTCAAGGTATCTAACACCTAAAGAGGAGAAACCAGCCCACACTAAGGAAAATAAGCCATACCCTAAAGAGGAAACAAAACCAAGTGCCATCTTTGGGAAGGATAAAGGAAAGGCCGAAGCTACCAGTTCAAGAGCTAGGGATGTCAAGTGCTTCAAGTGCCAAGGAAGAGGGCACTATGCCAATGAGTGAACCAACAAACGGCATCATGATCTTACTGGAGAATGGAGAGTATGAGTCTGAGGACTACAGATCCGAGTATGATCATGATGAGTCTGAGGAAGAATATGAAGAAGAACCAGTGAGAGGAAGATTGTTGGTGGCTAGAAGACTCTTGAACCTATAAACCAAGACTGAGGAACTTGAGCAATGTGAAAACCTTTTCTATACGAGGTGTTTGGTGCAAGGAAAGGTTTGTAGTCTCATTGTGGATGGTGGAAGCTGTGTTAATGTTGCTAGTGAAACAATGGTAAAGAAGTTGGGGACTGAAAGTTCAAAGGCATCCAAAACCATACCGGCTACAATGGCTCAATGAGGAAGGTGAGATGAAGGTGTCCAGTCAAGTGATGGTGCCTCTAGCCATTGGAAGATATGAGGATGAAGTCCTGTGTGATGTGTTACCAATGGAAGCAAGTCACATCCTCCTTGGAAGGCCTTGGCAATCAGATAGGCGTGTGGTACATGATGGCTATACCAACAAGCATTCCTTTGAGTTCAAAGGAAGGAAAACTACCTTGGTACCTCTCACTCCTAAGGAGGTTCAACAAGATCAACTCCAGCTCCAAAAGAAAGAAAAAAATCGACCTCAAAACAGACCAAAGCAGCAGCATAACTTCTATGCCAAACAGGGAGAAATCAAAAGAACTCTATACTCTCAAACTCTTGTTCTATTGCTTGTCTTTAAAGAATCTCTACTAACCATCACTGATCTCCCACCGGCATACCCGAGTGAACTTGTCTCTCTTTTACAGGAATATGATGATGTCTTTCCTGAAGACAACCCCATAGGTCTTCCACCAGTAAGAGGGATTGAGCACCAAATTGATTTTGTTCCTGGATCAACACTTCCAAACCGTCCAGCCTACATAACTAATCCAGTTGAGACTAAAGGAATTTCAAAGGCAAGTAGAGGAACTGATGGAGAAGGGACACATCCGAGAAAGCTTAAGCCCATGTGCAGTTCCTGTTCTCCTTGTGCCTAAGAAAGATGGTAGCTGGCGCATGTGTGTTGATTGTAGAGCAATCAACAACATAACAGTGGAAGTATCGCCACCCTATTCCTAGACTAGATGACATGTTAGATGAATTACATGGCTCAATGCATTTTCTCTAAGATAGATTTGAAGAGTGGATACCCATCAAATTAGGATGAAAGAGGGTGATGAATGGAAACTGCATTCAAAACTAAACATGGTCTATACGAGTGGTTAGTCATGCCATTCGGGCTCACAAATGCACCTAGTACATTCATGAGATTGATGAACCATGTCCTTAGGACTTTCATAGGTCATTTTGTTGTGGTTTACTTTGATGATATCTTGGTCTATAGCAAAAGCTTTGAGGAACATTTAGGCCATCTTAGGGCTGTCCTTGATGTTTTGAGACATGAGAAACTTTATGCTAACCTTAAGAAGTGTACCTTCTCATGGATAACTTGGTTTTTCTAGGATTTGTGGTAAGTGCAGATGGGGTTAAAGTGGACGAGGAGAAGGTTAAGGCCATCAAAGACTGGCCAAGTCCAACCACAGTAGGAGAAGTAAGGAGCTTCCATGGGACTTGCTGGCTTCTATAAGACGCTTTGTGAAGGATTTTAGCACCATAGCAGCCCCTCTGACTAAAGTTGTCAAGAAAGATGTTGGATTCAAATGGGAGAAAGCACAAGAAACTGCCTTCCAAACACTTAAAGAGAAGCTTACTCAATCTCCTCTCCTTATACTTCCTGATTTCTCTAACACATTGGAAATTGAATGTGATGCCTCAGGGATTGGTATTGGTGCTGTATTGATGCAGGATAGGAAGCATATAGCATACTTTAGTGAAAAACTTGGAGGCGCAACCCTCAATTAATGCTACTTATGACAAGGAGTTGTATGCATTAGTCAGAGCTTTACAAACATGGCAACATTACCTCTGGCCCAAAGAGTTTGTGATCCACACGGATCATGAATCCCTCAATGTATCTAAAAGGACAAAGCAAGCTCAGCAAGAGACACGCAAGGTGGGTGGAGTTCATTGAGACTTTTCCCTATGTCATCAAGTATAAACAAGGTAAAGAAAACATAGTTGCTGATGCACTATCACGAAGGTATGTACTCTTGAACACTCTTGATGCCAAGCTCTTAGGATTTGAGCAACTCAAAGGTATGTATGAAACTGATAAAGATTTTGGGGATGCATACAAGTCTTGTGAAAAATTTGCTGCTGGGCATTACTTTAGACAGGATGGGTTCTTATTCTATGACAATCGTTTGTGTGTCCTAACTGCTTCTTTGAGAGATTTGTTTGTCAGGGAATCTCATGCAGGAAGCCTCATGGGGCATTTTGGAATTGCCAAGACCCTTAAGGTTTTGCAGGATCATTTCTTTTGGCCACACATGAAGAGAGATGTTGAACGAATCTGTGGAAGGTGTGCAACGTGCAAACAAGCTAAATCCAAGGTCCAATCTCATGGTTTGTACACTCCATTACCTATCCCTTATCATTCATGGAATGATATCTCTATGGACTTCATTGTAGGATTGCCTAGAACTAGAACTGGAAAGGATTCTATATTTGTTGTGGTAGATAGGTTTTCAAAAATGGCACATTTCATTGCTTGCCACAAGACTAATGATGCATTACACGTAGCCAACTTGTTCTTTAAAGAGATAGTCCGTTTGTATGGCATGCCTAGAACTATAGTGTCAGATAGAGATGCTAATTTCTAAGTTATTTCTGGAAGACCCTTTGGTCTAAGCTAGGCACTAAGCTATTGTTCTCAACAACATGCCATCCACAAACTGATGGGCAAACCGAAGTCGTCAATAGGACACTAGGAACTCTTTTGAGAGCATTCATTAAAAAGAACCTGAAATCATGGGAAGAACTATTTGCCTCATTGTGAATTGCATACAATCATGCTATGCATTCTGCTTCTAAGTTTTCACCATTTGAAATTGTTTATGGGTTCAATCCCACCTCTCCTTTGGATCTAATGCCTTTACCTGAGTGTGAAAGAGTTAGTATGGATGGCAAGAAGAATGCTGAGATGGTACAACAGATTCATGAGCAAGCTAGACGCAACATTGAATATAAAACAAAGCAGTATGTCAAACATGCCAACAAAGGAAAACGTGAGAAGGTGTTTGAAGCTGGTGACCAAGTGTGGGTACATCTAAGGAAAGAGAGATTTCCAAATGAAAGGAAATCTAAACTGATGCCGCGGGTCGATGGGAACTTTTGAGGTCATAAAGAAGATCAGCAACAATGCCTACAAGCTGGACCTCCAAGGTAAGTATGATGTGAGTAATAGCTTCAACGTTACTGACTTGATCCCTTTTGTCGCAGATGAGCCAGATTTGAGGACAAATCCTTTTCAAGAGGGAGGGGATGATGTGATCATGGACCAGCCAACTAATGGAGATGGTGAGCTGATGGACAAAACCAATTGATGAAGATGCATTGTCCTATTCCAGAAGGGCCTATGACTCGTTCAAGATCAAAGAAGCTCAAGGAAGCTATTGGAGAATTACTTAGATGTCACTCATACAAGAAGATTGTCTTGGCCGAAGCTTGATCAACCAAGACACCCTCACCACCATTCAAGCCTACCCCTTTATCAAGCTGATCATCAACTAGGCAAGCAACTAAGTGTGCTCTTTTTCCCTACATTTGGTTTTGTCCCAATGGGTTTCTAAAGTTAGGTTTTTAACGAGGCCTAGTTGCTTCAACCATCACCTAGTTGATGTATCTTAGGATAATGCATGATATGTATGCATATTAGGACCGACACATTTCTTCTTAGTTAAGTAGACTATGGTTTTTATTCATTATGATTCTCGAAACCTAAAGGAGCCTGTTCTTGTTTTATTTAAACTCGTGTAAACCTCATTTTAAGACACGGAGTCTTTTTAACATAAACCTTTGTATCCTCTCTTTCTCTCTGATCTTTGTCGAGTGCAAGAGCTTGCTGGTGAGTCATATCCGGCGACTAGGGTTCTAGTTTGGTGTGTCATATCCGATCTAGTGCCTAGGAGTATCAAGGAGATCTTCCACACCTCTTTGTGTCACCAATCGATCCACAAGCCTTGGTAAACTTGAGTCTTTTGATTCGTTTACGCAAGAATCTATCCCAAACCATCCAGAGAAGCATCCTAAGGAACGTGTTACTGGTTGTCAGCTTTCCTAACAGATCGCTGATAAAGGGTAAAGGGGTTCGATCCGCCCGAGCCAACAACCTATCGATTGTGTGTAATATCGATCGATGAAGGGTTGGAGTTGATTACCACTGCCAGTGGGTGCGTGCCGGTGTGGCCGATCCGACTTGGCTGAGATGGCCTGTGAGGAGTCGCACTGTGCAGGGTGGGTGTAATATCCGCTAACGCATCATAAAAGTTAACTTTTATGATGCATTTGTGACTCGGTCACCCTGCACAGTGTGACTCCTCACAGGCTATCACAGCCAAGTCGGAACCCCTCACACCGGCACGCACCCACTGCAGTGGTGCGTGCCGGTGGTAGGGGTTCCGACTTGGCTGTGATAGCCTGTGAGGAGTCACACTGTGCAGGGTGACCGAGTCACTAACGCATCACCGGAACTCATCTCTTGGCCGGTTTGGTATCTCCCCTATCTTCTGACTACTCGCCATTCTGATGGGGTTAAGGACCTCCAGCTTCTACTCCAGAGAGCTCCAACAATGTTAATCATGATGGGGAGTGAACTCCACTTGAATCCCCCACTTGGTAGACCAATTTGGATCATGAACTCCATCACCCGCAACTGATCTCTAGACAGCAGAACGCCTGCAACTTGTAACTGGTGTAACTTCCAAACCGTAACTCCTTTTAGACTGATTCCAATTCGCCGCGTGCCCTTGATGAGTGTAGAATGTAGGGAAATTAGTTTCATGGTCAAATTCTTCATGGTTAGGATGTTATCCTCCTTTTCCTGAGACATGCTAGTGTGAACTCCATCACTAGCATTCTTCTTCTTCTTCTTTGATCTGAGTGAACTCCACTTCTGATCTTCTGGTGAGGCTATGGACGTCTTGAACCTTCAGAATACTCACCAATACCCCTCCTCAAGCTTGATCCAGAGAGTATAGGTGATGGACCAAGCTTGAAAGGTGAGCAAAGATGAGTATTGGACCAGGAGCTCAACACCTAACCAGGCTGCGCTTCTTCAACCGATCCACGTTTGGTTTCTGCTCCAATGCCTTACACCACACTTCTTCTTGCGTGTCTCATGAACCAGAATCTCAACACCTAACCAGGCTGCGCTTCTTCAACCGGTTTCACACACAAAACATCTCTCCATGGTCAGGAATATACAGACTCTGTAGGCTCTGAACTCATGGGCCTTTTTCTCCATGGACAGGAATATGCATCTTGTGCAGGCTCTGAACAACATGGGCAAAGTCTTCTTCTTTGTCTTGATTTGATGATGGACAGAGACAACACTTCTGTACCTGAAACATCACTCAAACTCCAGCAAGAATCAGACCACACACACTTGGATCAGACCTTGGTAACTTACCAATCCTGATCCCAATGCCTTAAGAAAATGCAATGGACAGAATCTAAACAACTCATTCAGTTCAAATCCATGCAACCAATTCACTAAATGCTCAGGTATGATAACTCATCAATTACAAGGCATCTAGGCTCAATTTATCACACATATGACAATAGCAGAATGCAATGACAATTTATGACAGTAGCATAGACTAGACAACTCATCTAATCAAGCTACACAACTATGAATGCAACACATGGCCAGAAAACTCTCCTAGACCTTTAACAATGCAACAAGACAGACACTGAGACTAAGCAACTCACTTAGGCCAGAGACAACACAAAGAATTATTCTAGGACAGAAACTAGACATTACCATGCTAGCAAACTTAATCACTCCTAGAACAATACACACACAACTCTTTAGTATCATGGGACAGAAACTAGGTGCAATAACTCTAGTACCATTAAACTGTCCCAAAGATACTAAACACATACACAACACAACCAGAAATAATTTAAGCAATTAAACAGGCTCTTATTAGAGTTTAGGAGGTTAACTTACAACCAAGGAACCTGAGCTAGTTCCTTGAACCTCCATGGCTGTGAATCACTTGAATTTGAAGGGCTTGTGGTGTGGATTGACTGTCCAATACCTCCTCTTCTTGATTCTCTCCTTCTGGTCAAGGAGACACTTCAAACCCCTCCTGTTCTCTTGCTGGTCGTGGGTTTTGTTGGTCAGAAACAGAGCTTCAGCATGGCTGGCCAGAGAATGATTAGAACAGCTTAGCTTTAATGCTTCTTTAGTGACCTTTCTCCAAGAATGGTTTCTTCCATGGATTATCTTCAGCATGGACCAGATGAGGTGGTTTGGCTTCTTCTTTGGACTCCTTGAATCTACTGAAGTCGCCATTTCCTTTGAGCTCTCCATCTTAGAGAGTTTGGACCAGTGGACAATAGAATGTACCAACTGGTTTTGCAAGAAACAGAGCTTGAAACTGAAACTTTGATGAAGCTTGCTGGACTGAGCTGAAGCTTTCTTGAGTTACAGAGACTTGTATACTGTCCTATCTTGAGTTCTGGAGAGATTCTTCCCTCTTGGAAGACCTTTTGACCAGTGGATAAAGAGATGTAGCAGAAACTGTTTTGGAGACAGTTTTGAGAAGATGATGATTTGCGGAAGCTATGAAGGTTTCAGGAGCTTGGAAGCTCTGATACCATGTGAGAATAGACAGATTATGGTGTGTGAGTGATGTAGAAACAGAGTGTGGTCGAAATTATAGAGAAGAGACTGATGAGAGTAAAGGAGAATCAAGGAGAATGCTGCTGGAGAACTAAGAGATTAAGAGAGTATTAGTGAGTATCTGAGAGAGATTAAGTGAGAGTGAGAATCACAGAGAGTATGGACGAGATTAAGAGAGTAAAGAGTGTGGGGAGAGTGAAGTAACAAGAGAATATTGAAGAGAGAGAGAACTCCCCTCTGCCTTAGAGGTTTCACAATACACATGGGGTGGCTATATAGCCAGATTACAAATTGCAAGAGAATAAATAAATATTAAAGTACAAATCTACTAAACAAATATTATTGTAGGGTTTCTGATGAAGCCAGGAGGATGCAGCCAAGGTGAATCTCGACCAGAGGGAGTAGATAGTGACAGGAGAGAGATGGGCACAGTCTGGTTGAGTGAAAGTGACAGGTCCAAACTGCTTTCTTCTTAGGCAGAACATGTGACTTTTATTCTTAATTAAATCTCCACTTGCCTCAGCTCTCTTCAACGGTCTGATGCTCCATTTAAACTTCAAATATGCTTCAGAATATTAATCTGGACGAGTTCCCACCTTCCTTGCCTTCCAAGTCACTCTAGGTTAAGTTTGGTTACTTGGAAGCCAAGACTGTACGGACTGCCTTGTGTAGCAAGGTTGTACAGACCAAACTCTTTTCAGGTATCTATTCTTCTCTTTGTTTTCTTTATCTCTCAGATCAATGGACCACACTCAGCCATGCTTCTTTCTTCTCCATTCTAATAATGACTTAGTTCACAAGACTGTATGAACCAGTCTCAACTTGGAGTATCCGGATCACTCCTTCTTCTTCTTCTTGTTTCTTTATTTCTTTGGATCATGAACCAGCTTCTTCTTCTGGTCATTCTCTTCTCTATCTCAACACTCCCCCTCAAGCTTGACCATAGGATATCCTTGGACAAGCTTGGAACCTTGAAGAAATCCCTCATTAAAACCTTAGTATGCAAAACCCAATGGGACAAAAACATACTAAGGAAAAAGAGTAGAAATCCCCAAGGCCTAGGGATTGGCCAGTGAGCCTTTGTGCCTTAGACCAGTGTGGTTAGACACAAAGAGCTCTGGATCACGGCCCTTTCTTGTGCTGCAAGGGTGAACTCCACCCCTTGCACACATCAACAACCCGGAACTCATCTCTTGGCCGGTTTGGTATCTCCCCTATCTTCTGACTACTCGCCATTCTGATGGGGTTAAGGACCTCCAGCTTCTACTCCAGAGAGCTCCAACAATGTTAATCATGATGGGGAGTGAACTCCACTTGAATCCCCCACTTGGTAGACCAATTTGGATCATGAACTCCATCACCCGCAACTGATCTCTAGACAGCAGAACGCCTGCAACTTGTAACTGGTGTAACTTCCAAACCGTAACTCCTTTTAGACTGATTCCAATTCGCCGCGTGCCCTTGATGAGTGTAGAATGTAGGGCAATTAGTTTCATGGTCAAATTCTTCACGGTTAGGATGTTATCCTCCTTTTCCTGAGACATGCCAGTGTGAACTCCATCACTAGCATTCTTCTTCTTCTTCTTTGATCTGAGTGAACTCCACTTCTGATCTTCTGGTGAGGCTATGGACGTCTTGAACCTTCAGAATACTCACCAATACCCCTCCTCAAGCTTGATCCAGAGAGTATAGGTGATGGACCAAGCTTGAAAGGTGAGCAAAGATGAGTATTGGACCAGGAGCTCAACACCTAACCAGGCTGCGCTTCTTCAACCGATCCACGTTTGGTTTCTGCTCCAATGCCTTACACCACACTTCTTCTTGCGTGTCTCATGAACCAGAATCTCAACACCTAACCAGGCTGCGCTTCTTCAACCGGTTTCACACACAAAACATCTCTCCATGGTCAGGAATATACAGACTCTGTAGGCTCTGAACTCATGGGCCTTTTTCTCCATGGACAGGAATATGCATCTTGTGCAGGCTCTGAACAACATGGGCAAAGTCTTCTTCTTTGTCTTGATTTGATGATGGACAGAGACAACACTTCTGTACCTGAAACATCACTCAAACTCCAGCAAGAATCAGACCACACACACTTGGATCAGACCTTGGTAACTTACCAATCCTGATCCCAATGCCTTAAGAAAATGCAATGGACAGAATCTAAACAACTCATTCAGTTCAAATCCATGCAACCAATTCACTAAATGCTCAGGTATGATAACTCATCAATTACAAGGCATCTAGGCTCAATTTATCACACATATGACAATAGCAGAATGCAATGACAATTTATGACAGTAGCATAGACTAGACAACTCATCTAATCAAGCTACACAACTATGAATGCAACACATGGCCAGAAAACTCTCCTAGACCTTTAACAATGCAACAAGACAGACACTGAGACTAAGCAACTCACTTAGGCCAGAGACAACACAAAGAATTATTCTAGGACAGAAACTAGACATTACCATGCTAGCAAACTTAATCACTCCTAGAACAATACACACACAACTCTTTAGTATCATGGGACAGAAACTAGGTGCAATAACTCTAGTACCATTAAACTGTCCCAAAGATACTAAACACATACACAACACAACCAGAAATAATTTAAGCAATTAAACAGGCTCTTATTAGAGTTTAGGAGGTTAACTTACAACCAAGGAACCTGAGCTAGTTCCTTGAACCTCCATGGCTGTGAATCACTTGAATTTGAAGGGCTTGTGGTGTGGATTGACTGTCCAATACCTCCTCTTCTTGATTCTCTCCTTCTGGTCAAGGAGACACTTCAAACCCCTCCTGTTCTCTTGCTGGTCGTGGGTTTTGTTGGTCAGAAACAGAGCTTCAGCATGGCTGGCCAGAGAATGATTAGAACAGCTTAGCTTTAATGCTTCTTTAGTGACCTTTCTCCAAGAATGGTTTCTTCCATGGATTATCTTCAGCATGGACCAGATGAGGTGGTTTGGCTTCTTCTTTGGACTCCTTGAATCTACTGAAGTCGCCATTTCCTTTGAGCTCTCCATCTTAGAGAGTTTGGACCAGTGGACAATAGAATGTACCAACTGGTTTTGCAAGAAACAGAGCTTGAAACTGAAACTTTGATGAAGCTTGCTGGACTGAGCTGAAGCTTTCTTGAGTTACAGAGACTTGTATACTGTCCTATCTTGAGTTCTGGAGAGATTCTTCCCTCTTGGAAGACCTTTTGACCAGTGGATAAAGAGATGTAGCAGAAACTGTTTTGGAGACAGTTTTGAGAAGATGATGATTTGCGGAAGCTATGAAGGTTTCAGGAGCTTGGAAGCTCTGATACCATGTGAGAATAGACAGATTCTGGTGTGTGAGTGATGTAGAAACAGAGTGTGGTCGAAATTATAGAGAAGAGACTGATGAGAGTAAAGGAGAATCAAGGAGAATGCTGCTGGAGAACTAAGAGATTAAGAGAGTATTAGTGAGTATCTGAGAGAGATTAAGTGAGAGTGAGAATCACAGAGAGTATGGACGAGATTAAGAGAGTAAAGAGTGTGGGGAGAGTGAAGTAACAAGAGAATATTGAAGAGAGAGAGAACTCCCCTCTGCCTTAGAGGTTTCACAATACACATGGGGTGGCTATATAGCCAGATTACAAATTGCAAGAGAATAAATAAATATTAAAGTACAAATCTACTAAACAAATATTATTGTAGGGTTTCTGATGAAGCCAGGAGGATGCAGCCAAGGTGAATCTCGACCAGAGGGAGTAGATAGTGACAGGAGAGAGATGGGCACAGTCTGGTTGAGTGAAAGTGACAGGTCCAAACTGCTTTCTTCTTAGGCAGAACATGTGACTTTTATTCTTAATTAAATCTCCACTTGCCTCAGCTCTCTTCAACGGTCTGATGCTCCATTTAAACTTCAAATATGCTTCAGAATATTAATCTGGACGAGTTCCCACCTTCCTTGCCTTCCAAGTCACTCTAGGTTAAGTTTGGTTACTTGGAAGCCAAGACTGTACGGACTGCCTTGTGTAGCAAGGTTGTACAGACCAAACTCTTTTCAGGTATCTATTCTTCTCTTTGTTTTCTTTATCTCTCAGATCAATGGACCACACTCAGCCATGCTTCTTTCTTCTCCATTCTAATAATGACTTAGTTCACAAGACTGTATGAACCAGTCTCAACTTGGAGTATCCGGATCACTCCTTCTTCTTCTTCTTGTTTCTTTATTTCTTTGGATCATGAACCAGCTTCTTCTTCTGGTCATTCTCTTCTCTATCTCAACATGATGGAGTTGTATCTTGTCATCCGAGCACTTAACCCAACAAGTTGGGTGAAAGGGGGAGAGACCAAGATCAGTATGAGATGAGCTAGATGAGCTCAAGAAGAGGTAGTGGTGTGCAATGAGAGTCGGTCCAGACTTGCACCACAGTGAGGGCCATGATCCAGAGTTCTTTGTGTTCTCCACACTGGTTGAGACACAAAGAACTCACTGGCCAATCCCTAGGCCTTGAAGGAGCTTACTCTTTTCCTTATGAGGGTCTTATCCCTAAGGAGGGTTTTCTCTCATAAGGTTTTTAGTGAGGAGTGACTTCAAGGTTCCAAGCTTGACTTAGGATCACTAGAGTCAAGCTTGAGGGGGAGTGTTAACTTGAAGAGCTTACAATAAAACAAGTATGAACTTGTGAGACATGAGATGGAGCAAAGAAGATAGTGTGGTGTGAAGGATCTTGTGCAAACGAGTATGGAGAAGGCTGTGGACAGCTTCTAAGTGTGCAAGAGACTGAGGAACATCATTGAGAAGTCTAAGGAAGAACTTGGGAAGCTTTGGTGAAGAGTAGGGATCAAATGGGCAAGGTTTGGGTGAGTTGTACGGATGGCCGTACAGCCGTACGGACTGTACGGACCGTACGGACAAAACTCGACCCAAAACCATTTAGACTCGACCATTTGATCATTGAAGATAAGTTTGAGGCTTGGGAAGGTTAGGGCACATCAAGTGACCCCAAAAACACCAAGACGTGTAACCCAAGGCAACATCTAAACGTGTGAGGCAAGAAAGGTTTAGGAAAGGCAATTACTTGCTATCCAAGGGAGGTTTAGGCGAGTAAGGAAGATGATTAGGATATTCTATCTGCCAAAAGGAAGAGGAAAGGAAGTTTCCAGGAAGGTGCTGAGTAAAGGTGACCGTTTATGGATAAGGTTATCCACTTCCCATAACACAAAGGAAGAGCTTATGGATAACCTTATACACTCGTCCAAAAGCAAAGGAAGAGCTCTCCTTGACAGCCTGTCTCAAGCATGTGAGCAATCTGGACCATGCAATTCAAAAGTGGCGCCTATACTCTTGCTGACTTCACATGCTTAGTCTAAACCTAATTGTAAACCTTATGCTTTCCCATTTCTCTATATATTCAGCTCATTGTCGATTGTAAACATTTAAGGGAGTAAGGGGGAAAACCCCTCTCCACTTCCAGAAATAAAAGCTTGATGTTCTTGATTCGAAACCTCTCTTAGTCTACCTCTTTCTTAGTCTCTTTAATCTCTCTAAGTCTCTCTTAATCTCTGGTTTTGATTCAAGTAAACACAAGTAAACCAGAACCCATTCTCTTCTTCATTTTGTGTTCATCATCGCCTTAAAGGCTTGTTCATCACACACAAACCCAGATAACTTGGTCCTTACAGACTTGGAACACAAGTCTGTCCGTACAAGCCTTGATGATCAAGCAACCTTTCTGGTCCCAAATAACTTAGAAGACAAGGAGAAGAAGAAGGATCTCATCTGGTTCAAGTTTAAAGAGAGTTGGGCAAGAAAAGAATTAAAAAGGATTAAGGATAAGCCTTCCAGCATTTGGTGTCCTGTCCCTTTCATGGACCACTGCCTTGTCCACTGCACTGTCCAGACTGTTGACCAGTCTGTCCACCAGCCTGACTCTTCCCAGACCTTGACCAGACCACCTTATTATATGTTTATTTCTCTTGTCTTGTTTATCCAGAATTGTCTTTAAATAATGTGGTATTGTAACTCTTTGTAGACAAGAAATCAGAAACTCATTTTCTTCATACTCTCTCTCTCTCTCTCTCTCTCGTCCAGAATCCTCTCTCTCTCTTGTTCTTCAAAATGTTCTTCATAATCTTCAATTAAACTCTCTCTGATTATCTGATTCTCACATCGTATCAGAGCTGTATGCTCTTGAGACCTAAATCTCCCTACTATTTTCACTTATTCCGCAATTCTTTGAGTTTCATTTCTATTTTTGGCAAAGTTCATCTTGTTCTTCAGCTGTTCATCATTTCCAGCTCCAGAAATTGCCAAAAATGGAAAAGATAATTTCGACCAAGAAAATGAAGAAGGAGAATCTCATTCCAGTGACCCTAGAGTCTAAGGGAGAAGCTTCAAAATGTTTACGGGAATCTATGGGAGAGTCTTCAAGCTGTCTATGAGCAAGAAAAAGTTTTCAGTCTTCTCCTAAACCTGGATTCACCCTGCAATAGTCTGATAAGTTATATCATTCAAGAAAGGAAGCTTCCAAGTTCCCTAGGAAGCCATCCAAGTACATTTAAGCTCAAGGAGTTTGAGCATCAAGTAATTACAGGAAGGACCATGTATTCAGCACACTGTGGTGATTCTAATGAAGGAGGAACATGGAGGAGTATGGCAGGGGCGACCAATTCTGATAGTCCAGTGACCAAAAGAGACTTTGATTCCTTTATAAAAGCTGCCAAGGCCCTTATCTCACCCAAGGAGGTTGGTAAATATTCTCCTCACTCTAAACCCATCATTATAGATTCAGGAGCTAGCCATCACATGATTAGTGATAGGAACCTGGTTAGTAATATCAAACCTGCCTCAGTAAATGTGCTTATAGCAAACGGTGATAAGGTTAAGATAGAAGGGATAGGGAACCTTAGGTTGTTTGATAAAGAATCAACTGCCTTGTATATGCCTCAGTTTACATCAAATTTGCTATCAGTGAAAAGAGTAACCATTGATCTGAATTGTCAAGTTGTCTTTAGACCTGATGAGGTTGAGTTTCAAGACTTGAAGACAGGGCAGGTTATTGGTAGAGGGCACAGCCATCAGGAACTATATCACCTAGAGAAGACTAAGATATCTGGTGCATCGCATGCTCACTGCCTGATCAGTGCTTCTAATTGTTGGAATTCATGAGTGTTTGTCTCATGTCAAGAGAGTATTCAGTTAACTTGTAACTGAATCCTCTTCAACCATACAACAGGAACTCACCATTTAAGGGAAGAGACAGCCAACTTGTGATTGAATCCTCATACACAGCTTACTATATAACTAAGAATCATAGACAGTAAACTGGTTTTGTGAAGCAGAAACTCTCTAGTATGAATCTAATCCTTGACAAGTAACACAACACTTAGAGCTTGTGTACTTAAGATGAAGAGGATTTTAGAATCAGTAACCTAGAGATTAAGAGGAGATAAAGAAGAGTTTAGAGTGAGTTTGACAAGTATTAGGCTGCCTTAAGAGAGATAGAGTTAAGGCAGCCTCTAAACCCTAATGCTTAACTCCTTACATTGTGAATATTGTTTAGACACAAGCAAGAGAGAGAGAGAGAGAGACGAGCTTAGAGAGAGATAAACTTGTCTATTGATTCTGGTAAGGTGTTACAAGAGAGGGTGAAGGTCTTTAAATAGACAATCACTTACAATAAACAATTACTAAAACAAGGAAATATAAACAAATAATTCTGTAGGGATGAGAAGAGGCCAAAGGGGATACAGCCAAGGGGAGGCACGTCCAGAGGAGGAGAAAGGGACAGGAGAGAGATAGTGACCAGGTCTGATGAGTGAAAGTGACAGGCCAGCAACAGCTCCCTCCTTAAGCTTAACATGTGACTTTCTTCCATATTTGAATTTGAATCTGGTCAAACCCTCTACCAACGGTTTCCTTAGCTTCTGGAGACCCTTAGCTCGTGTTCCCATCAGTACCTTGCCTCCCAAGGCAAGTTAGGTCATAGTAGATTTCTTGTGATCCAAGTCTGAACAAACAGAACCAGATTGGCTTCTCTTGGTGAACTTATCCTTGGATCATCAACCATCTTCTTCTTCTGGTCATCCCTTTATTTATTTTAACACTCCCCCTCAAGCTTGACCATAGGAGATCCTTGGACAAGCTTGGAACTGACAGCACTTGCCTCATTAAAAACCTAAGTCTGGAAAACCTCTTGGGATAAAACCATAACTTAGGGGAAAAGAGTGCAACTACCCTCAGCCTAGGGATTAGCCAGTGAGCCTAAGGAGCTTAAGATTATTTTCATGGACTCCTTAGACTCTGGATCTTGGCCTTTGTTCAATGGCAAGCAGGCACCAATGCCTTCCTTGCTTCACACTCATCACAGCTTTGAGCTTCTTATTGTGCTCAGAGCTTGTCTCCCCCTTTCTTTTGGCTTCTTGCCTTCGTCATGGGTTGAGTCCAAGTCTGCCTTGTTCATGAGCTCAATAGGTACCTGATTCAAACAATGCACAAACACATGCATCAATTCTCAAGGGGAAAACCTATTCAATCATAAGAATGAATATAGATTTAGGTACTTCCCTTGCATAATTTTCTGAAGAATGGACATTGGCTTCTCATATTTAACACCCCTACTCAAGCTTGACCTGAGAATGAGAGTATGTGGTCAAGCTTGGAAGTTGAGAGCCAATGATGATCACCAATGCCTTGAGACCACCACAGCCCTCCTGGCTTGAATTGTGGCCTTTTCTCTTGAGTTTACTTCCTATACACCCTCTTGGCATCAGGTAAGTAACTTTTGAGCAATCTCTCCACTGCCTCATTAATCCTCTCAACCATCTTGGGAGTTAATGGACACAATAATTGTCCAAAGTGTTGATGGGCAGTGGGCAATCTCCATGGTCAGGAATATACATCAAGTGTAGGCTCTGATCAACATGGGCAGCCTGTCAACAAACACTAAGACAAGCATCAGTAGACAACAAAAGATCAGATCATGGGTTTTCACCAAGTCTGATCTTTAAAACACATTTCAAACAAGCAATGGACAGAAATCTTCATGATTCTATCCTAGAAACACTCTATGAATCCTAATTAACAAGACTAAACATTCAGCCCACAACACAATCAATTCTCCTAAAGACAGAAGCAAGACTATTCTTTCAAGACAGCTTAACTTCAAGACAATTTAACAACCTTAGGCAGATTCTAAACGAGATTGTGAGAATAGAGATTTAAGTAACCAGAGAGTATAAGTAACCAGAGAATAAGTAGAGAGTAGGGAATGATGTATCCCGAGTATTAGTAGCCAGAGAATGGGAGAATGATGGAGAATAAGTAACCTGGAGAATTAGAGAATAAGAGAATGAGAGAATAGAGAATAGAAAAGAGAATTTTCTCAAGAGTTCTAATGGACAGAGTTTAGCTCTGTTTTCTTGAGTTTTGCGGAAGCATAAACAGCCAGGAGCATCCAATACTCATCAAGAGTTTGGTGCTTTATTAGCTGAAACATAATGGACCATTGAACAATTAATTTGCTCACTGATCTTAGAGATGTGCCAGTGGAATAACTCATGAACTGATGTTTTCCAGGGCTTTCAACAAAAGAACCAACAGAATAACACCTGAAGAAGTGTTTTCTGTGGCTTAGACAACAATGAATCCAATGGATCAAAACAGTTTGTCCACTGGTCAAAGAGATGCTCCATTAAGAGAAAGCTATTATCCAATGGATAAAGCATAATGGTGAAGCATTTTCGAAATCTTTCTCTTCCTCAAACTTGATTCAAGATACTAACAAGTACTGACCAAGCTAACACAATATCAGAGTGGTTGAGAAAGGATTTTTTTAAACAAAACAGAGATAAAAAAGTGGTGAGTTTAATCCCAAAGAAGAGCAACAAAGCTCTGATACCATGTTGGATATCATGAGTGTTTGTCTCATGTCAAGAGAGTATTCAGTTAACTTGTAACTGAATCCTCTTCAACCATACAACAGGAACTCACCATTTAAGGGAAGAGACAGCCAACTTGTGATTGAATCCTCATACACAGCTTACTATATAACTAAGAATCATAGACAGTAAACTGGTTTTGTGAAGCAGAAACTCTCTAGTATGAATCTAATCCTTGACAAGTAACACAACACTTAGAGTTTGTGTACTTAAGATGAAGAGGATTTTAGAATCAGTAACCTAGAGATTAAGAGGAGATAAAGAAGAGTTTAGAGTGAGTTTGACAAGTATTAGGCTGCCTTAAGAGAGATAGAGTTAAGGCAGCCTCTAAACCCTAATGCTTAACTCCTTACATTGTGAATATTGTTTAGACACAAGCAAGAGAGAGAGAGAGACGAGCTTAGAGGGAGATAAACTTGTCTATTGATTCTGGTAAGGTGTTACAAGAGAGGGTGAAGGTCTTTAAATAGACAATCACTTACAATAAACAATTACTAAAACAAGGAAATATAAACAAATAATTCTGTAGGGATGAGAAGAGCCCAAAGGGCATACAGACAAGGGGAGGCACGTCCAGAGGAGCAGAAAGGGACAGGAGAGAGATAGTGACCAGGTCTGATGAGTGAAAGTGACAGGCCAGCAACAGCTCTCTTCTTAAGCTTAACATGTGACTTTCTTCCATATTTGAATTTGAATCTGGTAAAACCCTCTACCAACGGTTTCCTTAGCTTCTGGAGACCCTTAGCTCGTGTTCCCATCAGTACCTTGCCTCCCAAGGCAAGTTAGGTCATAGTAGATTGCTTGTGATCCAAGTCTGAACAAACAGAACCAAATTGGCTTCTCTTGATGAACTTATCCTTGGATCATCAACCATCTTCTTCTTCTGGTCATCCCCTAATGGGGTTGAGAGCACAATATGGCACTCTAGACTGGGACATCCACATACTAGAGCCTTGAACTTGATGCTTCCGGGTATGGTGTTTTTGAATGATGAATGTGAGGCATGTATCTTGGGGAAGCATTGTAGGACAGTGTTTCCAAGGTCTAGCACTATCTATGAGAAGTGTTTCGAACTGGTTCATTCTGATGTATGGACGGCACCTTGTATGTCCAGAGAGAATCACAAGTACTTTGTCACCTTCATTGATGAGAAGTCAAAATACACATGGGTGACTCTGATTCAGACAAAAGACCGGGTGCTGGAGGCATTCAAGAACTTCCATAACCATGTTTCCAACCATTTCAATGCCAAGTTGAAGATTATCAGGTCTGATAATGGTGGAGAGTACACTAGTCAAGCATTCAAGCAATATCTAGCTCAACATGGGATCATTCAGCAAACTAGCTGTCCTTACACACCACAACAAAATGGTGTGGAGCATGATGTTCCATACAATCGGCATCTGATGGAGGTGGCCAGGAGCATGATGTTCCATACAAGTGTACCTAAAAGGTTTTGGGGGGATGCAGTCTTGACAGCATGCTACTTGATCAATCGGATTCCTACCAGAATCCTTCAAGACCACTCTCCATTTGAGGTATTAAACAAAACCAGACCATCTATTGATCATATGCGTGTGTTTGGGTGTCTTTGCTTTGTCTTGATACCAGGAGAGCAAAGAAATAAGCTAGAGGCCAAAAGTACAAGAGCTATGTTCATTGGCTACTCTCCAAACCAAAAGGGTTACAAGTGTTATGAGCCAGAGACTAGGAGAGTCCTGGTGTCTAGAGATGTGAAGTTTGTAGAATCAAGAGGATACTACAATGAGAACAGTTGGGAGGATCTGGAGAATCTATCTCAATCAGCTTCTGATAGAGCAAGCAACCTTAGGAGAGTGATGGAAAACCTTGGGGTCAGTATGCCTGAAGCAAGAATGGAACCTGAGCCAAAAAGGTCTACACCAGAAGCTGATGAAAGGGTTGAGACTGAAGCTGAGGTTCAGGTGGTTCCTCACCTTGACCATGAGGGGGACAATACTTCTGAGCCAACACAACCAGAAAACTCAGCAAGAATTCATGGCCAAGCTGAGCAAGAAGATCAAGAAACATCAGTGGTAAATGAGAATCAGCTTTCTGCCAATGAAGAAGAGGTCCAAAATGAGGAATCAGAACCAGTACTAAGGAGGAGTACTAGAATCAGGAAACCAGCCTCAAACTGGATCAACACCAGAGTCTACTTCAATGCTGAGGCAGTAGTTCACCCTATCAGTGCTGTTTGCTCCCTAGCAAAATATCCAGAAGAGCACCAAGCATTTGCTGTTGAATTGGACCAGGAATATATTCCCAAAACCTATGAAGAAGCCATGGAGGATGAAGAGTGGAGATCTTCAGTTGGTGATGAAATTGGTGCCACGGTGAAGAATGGTACCTGGTTTGAAGCTGAGTTACCAAAGGGCAAGAGAGCAGTCACTAGCCGCCTCATATTTACCATAAAATACTTGGCAAATGGGAAACCAGAAAGGAAGAAGACTAGACTGGTTGCAAGAGGGTTTACTCAAGTATATGGGGAAGATTATCTAGACACATTTGCACCAGTGGCCAAGCTCCATACCATAAGAATACTCCTCTCTGTGGCAGTGAACTTAGGATGGGATCTATGGCAGATGGATACCAAGAATGCCTTCTTACAAGGAGAGCTAGAGGATGAAGTATACATGCGACCACCACCTGGTTTAGAACACATGGTCAAGCCTGGAAATGTATGGAGACTAAAGAAGGCAATCTATGGTCTGAAGCAATCTCCTAGGGCCTGGTATCACAAGCTAAGCACTACACTCAATGGAAGAGGTTTTGTTAACTCAGAGGCTGATCATACTCTCTTCATACTAACCAGCAAGCAAGGGATCATTGTCATTCTCATCTATGTAGATGACATTATCATTACTGGCAGTGACAAGGAAGGTATACTCTCAACCAAGGCTTTTCTCAAATCTACATTTGATATAAAAGATTTGGGAGAGTTAAAGTACTTCCTAGGGATTGAAATGTGTCGATCCAAAGAAGGCCTTTTCTTATCCCAAAGGAAGTACACACTTGATCTCTTAAATGAGGCAGGAACCCTTGGAGGAAGACAAGCCAAAATTCCATTGGAAGAAGGCTACAAATTTCTGCGAGAGGGGGAGTATGAAGACACTATCTTTGAAGATGTCAAGAAGTATAGAAGAATGGTGGGCAAGCTCATATACCTAACCATTACTCGACCAGATGTATGCTTTGTTGTGAACCAAGTCAGTCAGCATATGCAAAGCCCTAAGGTACATCACTGGAACATGGTGAAGAGGAAGAGTACCGATCTATGAGGAAGCTAACTAGTGAACTCATATGGATCAAGGGTCTGCTAAAGGACTTGGGTATAGAGATCACTACACCAATGACCATGCACTGTGACAACCAGGCATCAATCCATATTGCCTCTAACTCAGTCTTTCATCAGAGGACCAAGCACATAGAAGTGGACTGTCATAAGGTTAGACAAGCAGTGGAGCAGCAAGTCATTCTTCCATGCTACACTAGAAGTGAGGATCAGTTAGCTGATATATTCACTAAGGCAGCCAGCAGCAAGGTCTGTGAGTTCATTCATCCTAAGCTTGGACTCATAGACCTCACTTGTCACTGATCTCCTTGCCATGAAGTATTCTACTCTTTTTCCTTAGCTTGGTTTTTATCCCAAGTGGTTTTTTCCAAGTTAAGGTTTTAATGAGGGAATGCTTCATGGTTTCCAAGCTTGATCAATCCATATGCTCAAGCTTGAGGGGGAGTGTTGACAAGAAGCAATAAGAAGACAAGAAGGAAAAAGGCTTCAGATGGTTGCAAGATCACATGGTCCTTACAGACTTGGAACACAAGTCTGTCCGTACAAGCCTTGATGATCAAGCAACCTTTCTGGTCCCAAATAACTTAGAAGACAAGGAGAAGAAGAAGGATCTCGTCTGGTTCAAGTTTAAAGAGAGTTGGGCAAGAAAAGAATTAAAAAGGATTAAGGATAAGCCTTCCATCATTTGGTGTCCTGTCCCTTTCATGGACCACTACCTTGTCCACTGCACTGTCCAGACTGTTGACCAGTCTGTCCACCAGCCTGACTCTTCCCAGACCTTGACCAGACCACCTTATTATATGTTTATTTCTCTTGTTTTGTTTATCCAGAATTGTCTTTAAATAATGTGGTATTGTAACTCTTTGTAGACAAGAAATCAGAAACTCATTTTCTTCATACTCTCTCTCTCTCTCGTCCAGAATCCTCTCTCTCTCTTGTTCTTCAAATGTTCTTCATAATCTTCAATTAAACTCTCCCTGATTATCTAATTTTCACAAAAAGTTTTGCAGGATCACTTCTATTGGCCGCACATGAAGAGAGATGTGGAGAGAATTTGTGGGAGGTGTGCTACTTGCAAGCATGCCAAGTCCCAAGTCCAATCCCAGGGTTTGTATACTCCTTTACCCATTCCACACCATCCCTGGAATGACATTTCCATGGACTTTGTTGTTGGATTTCCTAGGACTAGAACCGGAAAGGATTCAATCTTTGTGGTTGTTGATAGGTTCTCTAAGATGGCACATTTCATAGCATGTCATAAGACTGATGATGCATTGCATGTTGCTAACTTGTTCTTTAAAGAAGTTGTTCGTTTACATGGCATGCCTAGGACTATAGTTTCTGATAGGGACACTAAGTTTCTTAGTTACTTTTGGAAGACTCTTTGGTCTAAGCTAGGCACTAAACTGTTGTTTTCTACTACATGTCATCCACAAACTGATGGACAAAGTGAAGTAGTCAATAGAACTCTAGGAACACTCCTGCGTGCATTCATTAGAAAGAACATAAGAACTTGGGAAGAATACTTACCACACTGTGAATTTGCATCAATCATGCTATGCATTATGCTTCTAAGTATTCACCTTTTGAGATTGTTTATGGGTTCAATCCCACCTCTCCTTTGGATCTAATGCCTTTACCTGAGTGTGAAAGGATCAGTCTGGATGGTAAGAAGAAAGCAGAGATGGTCCAACGGATCCATGAGAAGGCTAGACAAAACATTGAGCAGAAAAACCAAGCTTTATGAGAAGCAAGCCAACAAGGAGAGACGTGTGAGAACCTTTGAAGTAGGTGACCAAGTTTGGTTACACCTGAGGAAGGATAGGTTCCCCAACGAGAGGAAGTCCAAGCTGATGCCAAGGGTTGATGGACCCTTCGAGATCATCCACAAGATCAATGAAAATGCCTACAAACTTGATCTCCAAGGTAAGTATGATGTATCCAATAGCTTCAATGTCACTGACTTGGCTCCTTTTGCTGTAGATGAACCTGATTTGAGAACAAATCCTTTTCAAGAGGGAGGGGATGATGTGATCATTGAAAGTTTTATGAAGAAAAGAGTGAAGAACACTCAAGAATAGGAGAGAAAGAGTGTGTTTGATTCGAAAATGTTAAGAGAGAGAGTGAGAATAGTGTTTATGGATGAGAGAGAATAGAGAGAATAGAGGAGTTTTCTGATTCCTTATCTTCAACTGAACAACTTACAACCACATAAATAAGCAAGGCAAGACAAGAAAGAGAAGAGTAAAATAATTTGTTCTGCCCAACTTGCCCAACCAGAAACAATAAGCCATGAGCAATGTAGTTGAGGCATTTAGTCGACTATATCACAGGACTATGTAAATGATCAATGTAGTTGAGGCATGTAGTCGACTATATCACATGACTATGTAAATGATCCTTATTCAGATCTCTTCTTATTCATGTCAATATTCATGTACTCACTTATTTCAACACTCCCCCTCAAGCTTGACCATGTGGAACAAGTCAAGCTTGGAATGCCATGAGATCTTCCTCATTAAAAACCTTACCAGAGAAAACCCTCCTTAGGGATAAAACCTTGATAAGGAAAAGAGTAAAGACCTCATAACGAGGGGATCAGTTGTTTGGAGTAAGATCAATGAGTCCCAACCTTGAAAGGATGGACTCCATTGTCTTTAATCTCGCAGCCTTGGTGAACACATCCGCAAGTTGATCCTCGCTCCTTGTATAGCAGGGCAATGTCACTCCTGAGACAATCATCTGCCTCACCTTATGGCAATCAACTTCTATGTGCTTTGTTCTCTCATGGAAGACTGAGTTAGATGCAATGTGAATTGCTGCTTGATTATCACAATGCATTGTCATAGGAGTGGTCTGTTCAATCTCCAGATGCTTGAGAATACCTTTGATCCATACCAGCTCGTTTGTCAGCTTCAACATAGCTCTATACTCCGCCTCAGCACTTGAACAGGAGATAACCTTTTGCTTCTTACTTTCCAAGTAACCAGGTTTCCTCCAATGAATGTACAATACCCAGTAGTTGATTTCCTATCCACTCTATCTCTTGCCCAATCAGCATCACAATACCCAACTACTTCTGTACTGCTATTACATCCCATCCAAACTCCTTGTCCAGGAGTTCCACTCAAGTACCTCAGTATCCTATCAACCATTTTCCAGTGATGGACCTTTGGAGCCTCCATATGCTGACTTAGTTGATTCACTGCAAAGCATATATCTGGTCTTGTGATAGTCAAGTATATCAGTTTTCCAACCATCTTCCTGTATAGCTTAGCACCCTCAAACAATTGGTTCTCTTCAATCTCCCCCTCAAGTAGGACCTTATACCCTTCTTCAAGAGGTGTCTTGGCTATCTTTCCTCCAAGTACATCAGTCTCTTTCAACATATCCATCGTATACTTTCTTTGAGACATAAACAAACCCTCCTTAGATCTGCATATCTCAATCCCCAAGAAATACTTCATCTCTCCCAAATCTTTGATATCAAAAACTGACTTGAGAAACTCCTTAGTCGCTTTAATCCCAGCCTTATCACTTCCTGTGATGATCAAATCATCCACGTACACCAATATCACAATGATCCCTGATGGAGTAGTCAGGGTGAAGAGAGTATGATCCAGTTCAGACTTCCTGAAACTTCTCCCATTTAGAGTTGTACTCAGTTTCCTATACCAGGCTCTAGGTGACTGCTTTAATCCATATATTGCTTTCTTTAATCTCAACACATTCCCTGGCTTAACTAGATGCTCAAGACCAGGGGGCGGAAGCATATAAACCTCATCTTCAAGCTCACATTGCAAGAAAACATTCTTCACATCCATCTGCCATAGGTCCCACTCTAGGTTTGTAGCAATAGACAATATAATGCGGACTGTGTGAAGCTTCGCTACAGGGGCAAACGTGTCAATGTAATCTTCCCCATAAGTCTGTGTAAATCCTCTTGCTACCAACCTGGTCTTCTTCTAATCAATCTGACCATTCGCAGGGTATTTGATTGTGAAGATCCATCTACTAGTCACAGCCTTCTTCCCCTTAGGTAGTTCACTCTCATACCATGTGTCGTTTCTGATCATTGCATCCCTTTCATTACCCACTGACTCTCTCCATTCTTTTTCCTTCATGGCTTCTTCATAGGATCTTGGAACCTCATTCTCATCCAAGTTACACATAAACACCCTATGTTCATCTGGATACTCAGCAAAGGAACACACGACGTGAGAAGGATGCTTCACAGCCTGGGCATTGTAGTACTGATATTCCCAACTATTTACTGTTGGATGAGTGTTTGTCTCATGTCAAGAGAGTATTCAGTTAACTTGTAACTGAATCCCCTTCAACCATACAACAGGAACTCACCATTCAAAGGAAGAGACAACCAACTGGTGGTTGAATCCTCTTAAACAGCCTACACTATAACCAAGATCCTAGACAGCAAACTGGTTATGTGTGGCAAAGAATCTCTAGTTTGAATCTATCCTTCTGAAGTAACACAACACTTTGAGTTTGTGTACCTAAGATGAAGAGGATTTAGAATCAGTAATCTAGAGTTTAAGAAGTAGATAAAGAAGAGTTTAGAGTGAGTTTGACAAGTATTAGGCTGCCTTAAGAGAGAAAGAGCTAAGGCAGCCTCTAAACCGTAATACATAACTCCTTACATTGTCAATATTGTTTAGACACAAGCAAGGGAGAGAGAGCACATGAAATTAGAGAGAGAAACTTGTCTATTGATTCTGGTAGAGGTTACAAGAGAGGGGTGAAGGTCTTTAAATAGACAATCACTTACAATAAACAATTACTAAAACAAGGAAATATAAACAAATAATTCTGTAGGGAATGAAAAGAGGCGAAAGGGGATACCACCAAGGTTTGGCTCGTCCAGGAAGAGTAGAAAGGGACATGAGGAGAGGCACAGCCTTCCTTGGTGATAGTGACAGCTCTACACAATTTCTTATGCACCCATGTGACTTCTTCTTGCTTAATTCAAAGAAGATCCTTTCTTTTGAATTCAAACTGATTTCCTTGACTTCTTAGAGGTTCCCAACATCCATATTAGTCTCCAAAACTTATTCCTTGCCTTGCAAGTCAGGTTAGGTCAAGTGGTAGCTTGTGGAGCAAGTCTTTACAAACAGAACCAAATTGGCTTCTCTTGATGAACTTATCCTTGGATCATCAACCAGCTTCTTCTTCTGGTCATCCCTTTATTTAGTTCAATATTTACCAACTCACTGCCCTAGGATATGATGCACCTAGATGACAATGAGGCTGAACCTCTGGATATGACGCACCAAAACAGATCGGTTTGATCCCTTGGATATGACGCACCAAGATAGATCGAAAAGTTCCCGAAGGAACAAAACTGAGAAACACTCTCAAAAGTTCCAAAAAAAAAAGATAGTCTGAGGACTACAGATCCGAGTATGATCATGATGAGTCTGAGGAAGAATATGAAGAAGAACCAGTGAGAGGAAGATTGTTGGTGGCTAGAAGATTCTTGAACCTACAAACCAAGACTGAGGAACTTGAGCAACGTGAAAACCTTTTCTATACGAGGTGTTTGGTGCAAGGAAAGGTTTGTAGTCTCATTGTGGATGGTGGAAGCTCTATTAATGTTGCTAGTGAAACAATGGTAAAGAAGTTGGGACTGAAAGTTCAAAGGCATCCAAAACCATACCGGCTACAATGGCTCAATGAGGAAGGCGAGATGAAAGTGTCCAGTCAGGTGATGGTGCCTCTAACCATTGGAAGATATGAGGATGAAGTCCTGTGTGATGTGTTACCAATGGAAGCAAGTCACATCCTCCTTGGAAGGCCTTGGCAATCAGATAGGCGTGTGGTACATGATGGCTATACCAACAAGCATTCCTTTGAGTTCAAAGGAAGGAAAGCTACCTTGGTACCTCTCACTCCTAAGGAGGTTCAACAAGATCAACTCCAGCTCCAAAAAAAGAAAGAAATCGACCTCAAACCAGACCAAAGCAAGCAGCATAACTTCTGTGCCAAACAGGGAGAAATCAAAAGAACTCTATACTCTCAAACTCCTGTTCTATTGCTTGCCTTTAAAGAATCTCTACTAACCATCACTGATATCCCACCGGCATACCCGAGTGAACTTGTCTCTCTTTTACAGGAATATGATGATGTCTTTCCTGAAGACAATCCCATAGGTCTTCCACCAGTAAGAGGGATTGAGCACCAAATTGATTTTGTTCCTGGATCAACACTTCCAAACCGTCCAGCCTACAGAACTAATCCAGTTGAGACTAAGGAATTGCAAAGGCAAGTAGAGGAACTAATGGAGAAGGGCCACATCCGAGAAAGCTTAAGCCCATGTGCAGTTCCAGTTCTCCTTGTGCCTAAGAAAGATGGTATCTGGCGCATGTGTGTTGATTGTAGAGAAATCAACAACATAACAGTGAAGTATCGCCACCCTATTCCTAGACTAGATGACATGTTAGATGAATTACATGGCTCATGCATTTTCTCTAAGATAGATTTGAAGAGTGGATACCATCAAATTAGGATGAAAGAGGGTGATGAATGGAAAACTGCATTCAAAACTAAACATGGTCTATACGAGTGGTTAGTCATGCCATCCGGGCTTACAAATGCACCTAGTACATTCATGAGATTGATGAACCATGTCCTTAGGTCTTTCATAGGTCATTTTGTTGTGGTTTACTTTGATGATATCCTAGTCTATAGCAAAAGCTTTGAGGAACATTTAGGCCATCTTAGGGCTGTCCTTGATGTTTTGAGACATGAGAAACTTTATGCTAACCTTAAGAAGTGTACCTTCTGCACGGATAACTTGGTTTTTCTAGGATTTGTGGTAAGTGCAGATGGGGTTAAAGTGGACGAGGAGAAGGTTAAGGCCATCAAAGACTGGCCAAGTCCAACCACAGTAGGAGAAGTAAGGAGCTTCCATGGACTTTCTGGCTTCTATAGACGCTTTGTGAAGGATTTTAGCACCATAGCAGCCCCTCTGACTGAAGTTGTCAAGAAATATGTTGGATTCAAATGGGGAGAAGCACAAGAAACTGCGTTCCAAACACTTAAAGAGAAGCTTACTAATCTCCTCTCCTTATACTTCCTGATTTATCTAAAACATTTGAAATTGAATGTGATGCCTTAGGGATTGGTATTGGTGCTGTATTGATGCAGGATAGGAAGCCTATAGCATACTTTAGTGAAAAACTTGGAGGCGCAACCCTAAATTATGCTACCTATGACAAGGAGTTGTACGCATTAGTCAGAGCTTTACAAACATGGCAACATTACCTCTGGCCCAAAGAGTTTGTGATCCACACGGATCATGAATCCCTCAAGTATCTAAAAGGACAAAGCAAGCTCAGCAAGAGACACGCAAGGTGGGTTGAGTTCATTGAGACTTTTCCCTATGTCATCAAGTATAAACAAGGTAAAGAAAACATAGTTGCTGATGCACTATCACGAAGGTATGTACTCTTGAACACTCTTGATGCCAAGCTCTTAGGATTTGAGCAACTCAAAGGTATGTATGAAACTGATAAAGATTTTGGGGATGCATACATGTCTTGTGAAAAATTTGCTGCTGGGCATTACTTTAGAAAGGATGGGTTCTTATTCTATGACAATCGTTTGTGTGTGCCTAACTGCTCTTTGAGAGATTTGTTTGTCAGGGAATCTCATGGAGGAAGCCTCATGGGGCATTTTGGAATTACCAAGACCCTTAAGGTTTTGCAGGATCATTTCTTTTGGGCCACACATTGTAAGAATGAGAGAATTATAGAGAGTTTATGTGAGTTTAATGAAGAACACAGCAAGAACGTGAGAGAGAGAGATATTTCGTGAGAGAATAGAGAGAGAGAACCAGAATAAAGAGGAACTGATGGTCCAAGAGTTACCTAAATAGACACAAGAGAAGACAATAAGAAATGAATAAACAAATTAACTCTGGATGGTCTCTGGTATGGGTCAGGGCACGTTCAGCTTGGACAGAAAGGGACAGCTCCCTTCTCTCTCTCTTCCTTGGCCAAACATGTGACTTTGGTTTGTCACCACACTCCAACGGCTCCAGCCACTTGTTTCCCCTTATTTAATTTATTCAGAGCCTAAGGAGACCAGAAGAAGTTATTTAAATTCGTCCTCACCCTAAAATGCCTTCCACACACTCTTAGGTCAAGCTGTACGGACAGACTTGCCTCCCAAGCTAACTTGAACATCTGCCTTTTCCCTATTTATTCTTGCTTCATCCAACACTCCCCTCAAGATTGACCATGTGGAACAAGTCAAGCTTGGAAGCTATGAAGCATTCCCTCATTAAAACCTTAACTAGGTAAAACCCAATGGGAGAAAACCCAAGTCAAGGAAAAAGAGTAGAATACTTCATAGAGGAGAGATCAGTGAGATGAGAGATCCATGAGTCCAAGTTTTGAATGGATGAACTCACAGACCTTTGTGCTTGCTGCCTTGGTGAAGATGTCAGCTAGTTGATCTTCACTTCTAGTGTAGCAAGGCAATATAATCTTCTGCTCCACAGCTTGTCTAACCTTGTGACAATCCACTTCAATGTGTTTGGTCCTCTCATGAAACACATTGTTGGATGCTATGTGAATTGCGGCTTGATTATCACAGGGCATGGTGATTGGAGTTGTGGTCTCAATTCCCAAGTCTCTAAGTAGATTCCAGATCCAAATGAGCTCACTTGTAAGCTTCCTCATAGCCCTATATTCAGCTTGTGCACTTGAACATGACACAATCTTCTGCTTCTTGCTTTTCCAAGTTACTAAGTTGCCACCAATGAAAGTGCAATAGCCGGTTGTGGACTTCCTGTCCACTCTATCTCCAGCCCAATCTGCATCACAATATCCAACAATCTCAGTATTCTGGTTGCAGCCTAACCAAATTCCTTGTCCTGGTGCCTCTCTTAGGTATCTCAAGATCCTCTCCACCATGTTCCAATGGTGTATCTTTGGTGCTTGCATATGTTGGCTGACTTGATTCACTGCAAAACACACGTCTGGACCTTGTGATGGTAAGATAGATGAGCTTTCCAACCATCCTCCTATATCTCTTGACATCTTCATATGGCTTGTTCTCTATCTCCCCCTCACGTAAGACTTTGTACCCATCTTCTAGTGGAGTCTTGGCTGCTCTTCCACCTAAGTCACCTTCCTCACTCAACAAATCAAGTGTGTACTTCCTTTGAGACAGAAACAGCCCCTCTTTACATCGGCATATCTAAATCCCAAGGAAGTACTTTAACTCACCCAAGTCTTTGATATCAAATGATGATTTCAGAAAGACTTTAGTTGAGAGAATACCTTCTTTATCACTTCCAGTGATGATGATATCATCCACATATATAAGGATTACCACAATTGCCTTGTGAGCTGGTTAGAGTGAAGAGAGTATGGTCAGCTTCTGATTTCACAAACCCTCTTCCATTGAGTGTGGTACTGAGCTTGTGGTACCAAGCCCTTGGTGATTGCTTCAACCCATAGATAGCCTTCTTGAGTCTAAGGATATTTCCTGGTTTGACTAGGTGTTCTAGGCCTGGAGGTGGCTTCATGTAGACTTCATCCTCAAGTTCTCCTTGCAAGAAAGCATTCTTCACATCCATTTGCCATAGATCCCATTCCAAGTTTACTGCCAAAGATAAGATGATCCGTATGGTATGAAGTTTTGCCACTGGTGCAAAGGTGTCAAGGTATCTTCTCCATAGGTTTGGGTAAATTGATATGGGCACGGAAAGCACCCTTCTCACACTGGATGGATAGAGGATGAGTATCAAGCTTTGGTGGATGGATGGAGTTGAGAATGGAATGAGTTCTTGCGGATAGAATGGAATGAGATGATAGCCGGCTTGATTGCTCTTAGAACGGATCAGTGGGGGATGGGAAACAACAAATGGTCGTGTAACCAACTTGCTATCTCACTGGATGGAGGATGGCGTGATGATGGAGTGTGGATCCAAGCTGCTTGTTCGTATAAACAACTCAACAAGGACAAGGGATGGAGATGGAGTGAATAGATTGATGAACTCAATCAGATGGATCGAAAGTCGCCACAAGCTCTATGGAATAAGCTTGATAAGACTCGGCTGCTCTCTATGGCTGCTTCTCACACACACGGAAAGACTTAGGGGTTTTAGTTGCTAGGGGCAAACTGACTCATATATTTCAAAGTAGGTTAAATGATACAAGGCTGCTTATAGGGGCTTATATACTCGCCGATGCAGCTATGCCCTTCTAGGGGTCTTGAAGCAAATTTAATACAATGACTCAATCTTAGGACCTAATAAAAAGCATAGGCTAACAAGCCTGGTTTATTCGAAAATAAATTAAATAAAAAACCCAAAACCTGCAAGGAAAATCAAGTAAATAAAATATGAAATATGCTTACCTTACTTACCTTTCTGGTGGATTTGAATTGTGGTAAGGTAGTCGTTGGGGTTAGGAGAAGAGCAGAAGTGTGAAGTGTTTTTCGTTTAGAAAGCTTGCCTCTTCCCCTTGATACTCACCGTTTCACTTAAGTGGGGAGATGGTGAATAAGGAAACCATCTCTTAATGCGGAAGGATAGACCATAGGATAGCATTGTCTTTTGGACCGTCTTGTATAACATAAGGTTGAGTCTTCATAACCTCTGATCCAGAAATGGAGAGCTTGTCTAGACGGTTTGTGATGTCATCTAAGTTGGGGTTGCTATTAGCCTTGGCAAACAATCCTTCAATGGCTTCACAGAAGCTTGCAATCACCCCCTTGGTTCCTGATCTTGTTCTTTGGTGCTTGTCTTAGGGTGGGGATGTTGATATCTGGTTCTATGTTCTCATCATTCTCTCCCTCTTGAGAAGGTTCTGACTCAGACACTTTCATCTGCATGAAAATAAGATAGATCAGACACATTGAATGTAGAAGATACATTGAACTCACCTGCCAGCTCCAGCTGGTATGAATTGTCATTGATCTTCTTCAGGACTTTGAAAGGACCATCTCCTCTAGGAGATAGCTTGGACTTCCTCTAGTTAGGGAACCTTTCCGATCTCATGTGTAACCAAACCCAATCTCCTGGTTCAAAAGAAACCTCCTTTCTGCCCTTATCAGCTTGCTTCTTGTTCAGCTCATTCTGGTGCTCTAAGTTAGCCCTTGACCTTCTCATGAATCTTCTGCATCAAACTCAGCCTTAGTCTCTCCTTCTTGACTAATCATTTGGTCCTTGTGGGGAATAGGTAGGAGATCCAGAGGTGTTGTTGGCTTAAACCCATACACAATCTCAAAAGGTGATAGCTTAGTAGCAGAATGTGGACTCGGTTGTAAGCAAACTCATGAAGGTAGACAATCAAGCCAATTCCTCAAGTTCTTACAACCGTGGCTCTCAGTAGTGTGGAGAGTGTTCGGTTCGACAACCTCAGTCCTGACCAATCAGTCTGTGGGTGGCAGGTTGTAGAGAAGAGTAGTTTAGTTCCCAGCTTCTTCCAAAGTGTCCTCACAAAAGTGGCTCAAGAACTTGGTGTCTCGGTCAGAAACAAATGGTTCTAAGAGATGCCATGAAGTTTCACCACTTCCTTGAAGAATAAGTCAGCAGTTTGGGATGCCATCATTGGTTTTGTTGCAAGGAATGAAGTTGTGCCATCTAGAGAACCTGCTCTACTACCACAAGATGGAATCCTTGTTTATCTGATCTTGGCAATCCTAGAACAAAATCCATGGAAATGTCTACCCAAGGTAGGTCAGGAATAGGCAAAGGAATGTAATAATACCATGAGGATGTACCTGGATTTTGCTTTGAGGCAAATGATGCACCATTGCACAGAACCTCTCTACATCTCTTCTCAAGTGTGGCCAGAAGAATGCTTAGCTACAATGCTTAGTGTCTTGTCTCGCGGCCAAAATGTCCCATGAGTCCCCTCCATGTGCTTCTCTCAAGGATCAGATCACGCATTGATCCTTGTGGAATACATAGTCTCTCTGTCCCTGAAAAGGAACTCATCTTGCTGGAGAAAGACCCAAATGCTCCTTGCCTACACTGCTTGTAGATGTCTCCAAAGTCAGGATCCTCTCCATACTGATCCTTGATGTGTTCAAAACCCATAACCTTAGCCTCCATCAGTGATATAAGTGCATGTCTCCTGGATAAGGCATCAGCTACAATGTCTCCTCCCTTCTTGTACATGATCACATAGGAGAATGATTTCTACAAACTCTAACCAACGAGCATGTCTCTTCTTCAAAGTGTTTTGTCCCTCAAGTACTTGAGTGTCTGCATGGTCAGTGTGGATCACAAACTCCTTGGATAAGAGGTAGTGTTGCCCCAAGTCTCTAGTGACCTACTAGAGCATACAATTCCTTGTCATAGGTAGGGTAGTTGAGGGTTGCTCCATGCAGGCTTCTCACTGAAGGAATGCTACTGGTTTTCCTCTTGAGTTAACACGGCTCCCACAGCCTGTTCCTGAGGCATCACATTCAATCTCAAAAGTTTTGTCAAGTTAGGGCAAAACCAAAACAGGAGCATTAGTTAAGCTAGTTTTAAGTTTTTGAAACCTTCTTCCTGTTCAGCTCCCCATTTGAAGGCAACATCCTTCTTGATCACTGATGTCAGTGGGCTGCTATGGTGCTGAGTCTTTGACTAAACCTCCTATAGAAACTGGCCCAAACTATGGAAACTCCTCACATGGCCGATGGTAGCTGGGGTAGGCAATCCTGTACTTCTTTGATCTTCTCCTCATCTACGTTTCAATCCCTGTGAACTAACAACAAAAGACCTAGGAATAACTAGTTGATCAGTGCAAAAGGGTACACTATTTAAGGTTAGCATAGAGATGTTCTAGGCGCAGTGTTTCCAAAACCTTTCAAGATGTTTAAGATGATCTTCTAAGCTAGTGCTATAGATCAAAATATCATCAAGTAAACAACTACAAACTTACAGATGTATGCCCTTAAGACATGGGTTACATGAGGCGCATGAAGGTGCTTGGGCGCATTGGTGAGACCAAATGGCATGACTAGCCAGCCACTCATAGCAGTCCCCTTTGGTTTTAAAGGCAATCTTCCACTCATCACCTTCCTTCATTCTAACCTGGTGA
>CAJHQP010004518.1:0-54463 GCA_905132765.1 Moricandia arvensis | reverse complement strand
CACACTCGTTCATCATCACTCAAGCACTTGTTCTCTGAAAACTTTCATGGTATCAGAGCCAGGTTGCTCAGTCTCCTGGTGAAGCTTTCACATCAGTCACAAGCTCTAAAGATCACTCCTTTCTGATCCAGTTCATCCGGATCTAAAGTCCACACCTTTGAAGACAAAGAAGACAGTCTAGCTCATATCCGACCTCAAGATGGAGTCTTCCAGAGCCATTGTCATTCCAGTCATCCTCAAAGGTCCCAACTACCTTCTCTGGTCACGCCTGGTGAAGACAGCCCTTGGTGGAAAGGGGTTATGGAGCCATTGCATCTCAGGTGCTCCAAACTCCTCCAAAGCTGTCGCCTCTCAAGAGAGTTCATCCAGTGGTGATACTGGTTCTCCTATTGTCTCGGAAGAGAAGTGGCAACAAGATGACTACACGGTCTTGACCTTTCTCCAAAGCTCCTTAGAAAGATCTATCCTTGAAGCCTACTCATACTGTGAGAGTGCTAAAGAGCTTTGGGAAACCTTAAACAAGATCTATGGTAACATCTCTAACCTAAGCCGAGTCTTTGAAATCAAGAGAGCCATCAACAACCTGTCCCAAGAGAATGAGGAGTTCACGGTTCATCTAGGAAAGTTCAGAGCCCTTTGGTCTGAACTTGAGATGCTGAGACCTCAATCTCTTGACCCAGAGGGGTTGAATGAAAGAAGGGAGCAAGACAAGGTGTTTGGTCTGCTCTTGATCCTCAGTCCTACCTTCAATGACCTTATCAAACATATCCTAAGGTCTGAGAAGCTTCCCACGCTTGAAGAGGTGTGTTCCCAAGTCCAAAAGGAGGAAGGTTCACACGGGTTGTTTGAAGCAAAGGAGAGTCCTCTCCTTGCATCACAAGCTGAAGCAATTCCTCAGTCCAACAAGGCGGCCTACAAGAGGGAGGACAGAAGGGGTCTCAAGTGCGAGCATTGCAAGAGGGATGGACACACCAAGGAGAGGTGTTGGGTGCTTAATCCACATCTCAAACCTTCCAAGTTCAAATGAGCCGTGTCCATGGAGGTTCAAGGAATCATCTCAGATTCCTTGGGTGTAAGCAAACCTCCTAAACCCTTAATAAGAGCTTGTTGAGATTTTTGATATCTAAGAAGAAAAGTAACCAGAAAAAGATTAAGAACAGATTTAGAGAGGAAAGATTTGGTTTAGGCTTCACGAGAAGAGAGATTATAAGAGACTATGAAGAACATGTTTGGAGACTCGAAAATATTAGAGAGAACTGTATGATTTATTCATCCACTCGGGGTTTACTTATATAGAGAGAGTTACAAGGGTTTTCATAAAGCAAAGGAGAAAAGGTGTGGCTGTGGTCGAGAGAAGGGCGCGCCTAATTCAAACCCAGGCTTCCTGGCCAAGCAAATGGCATCAGCATCTTTGACAAGATGCTGATCCTTCCATCTCTTGCCAGCATGTCCACGCGGTTCTCTTCTTCCTTTCCAACGGGTGGATAAGGTTATCTCTCAAGCAAAGCAGTCGGGTAACTTTGGGTTTACCCGAATGGTAAAAACTGGTCGAATGCTTTTGGTCGACCTTGTACGGCCTGTACGGCCTTGTACGGCCTTGTACGGCCTGTATGGCCTTGTACGGACAAGGTCGACCCAAACCCTTCTCCTCTCATCTTTCTAATTAACCCCAAAGTGGATTCCACAACTTAACACTCCCCCTCAAGCTTGACCATGTGGAACAAGTAAAGCTTGGAAGGCTATGGGATCTCCCTCATTAAAAACCTCACCAAAGAGAAAACCTTTGTTGGGTTAAAACCCTTTGATGAGGGAAAAAGAGTTGAGACCCCATAACAGGGGATTAGCTAAGTTAGGTTAGATCAATGAGTCCCAACCTCACATGGATGGACTCCATTGTCTTCTGTCTAGCAGCCTTTGTAAACACATCCGCCAACTGATCCTCACTCCTTGTGTAACACGGCAAGATCGCACCCAACCCAACCCTCTGTCTCACCTTGTGGAAATCAACCTCAATGTGCTTGGTTCTTTCATGGAAGACTGAGTTGGAAGCTATATGAATCGCTGCTTGATTATCACAATGCATAGTCATTGGTGGAGACTGATCAACCTCCACATGCTTCAAGATGCCTTTGATCCACACCAGCTCGTTTGTAAGCTTCAACATTGCCCTATACTCAGCTTCAGCACTGGAACAAGAGACCACCTTCTGCTTCTTCCTCTTCCAGGTAACTAGGTTCCCACCTATGAAGGTACAATATCCAGTGGTTGACTTCCTATCCAGGCTATCTCCTGCCCAATCCGCATCACAATAGCCCACCACTTCTATGCTCTTATTGCATCCCATCCATACTCCAAGGTTTGGTGATCCATTTAGATACATCAGGATCCTCTCAACCATGTGCCAATGGTGTTCCTTTGGGACTTGCATGTGTTGACTTACTAGATTCACAGCAAAACATATATCAGGTCGAGTAATGGTAAGATAGATCAACTTACCAACAAGCTTTCTATAAAGCTTAGGATCATGGAATGGCCGGTTGTCTTCAATCTCCCCCTCACGAGGAACCTTGTACCCATCCTCTAATGGCATCTTTGCTGTCTTCCCTCCATGTTTCCCTGCATCTTTCAAGAGATCAAGTGTATACTTTCTTTGGGACAGAAACAAACCTTCCTTGGATCTACATATCTCAATGCCAAGAAAGTATTTCATCTCTCCCAAGTCTTTAATTTCAAACACAGATTTAAGGAAGTCTTTAGTGGATTGGATACCTGCCTTGTCACTTCCTGTGATGATGATATCATCAACATACACAAGAAGGACAACTATACCTGATGTGGTCGGAAGAGTGAACAAGGTATGGTCCAGTTCAGATTTCTTGAACCCTTTGCCATTGAGAGTGGTGCTCAGCTTGTTGTACCATGCTCTAGGAGATTGTTTAAGGCCATAGATTGCCTTCTTGAGCCGGAGCACATTTCCTTTCTTCACTAAGTGCTCTAGGCCTGGTGGAGGGTGCATGTAGACCTCATCTTCAAGTTCTCCTTGAAGAAACGCATTCTTCACATCCATTTGCCATAGTCCCCACTCAAGATTAACCGCAAGAGATAGGATGATCCTAATAGTGTGAAGTTTTGCAACTGGTGCAAAAGTATCCACATAATCTTCTCCATAGGTTTGAGTGAAGCCCCTTGCAACCAATCTGGTTTTCTTCCTATCAATCTTTCCATTCGCCAAGTATTTTATAGTAAAGATCCATCTACTGGTCACTGCCTTCTTCCCTTTTGGCAACTCACTTTCATACCATGTGTCATTCTTGATCATTGCACTTGCCTCAGCACCAACTGACTCCTTCCATTCTTTATCTTTAACTGCTTCCTCATAGGATCTTGGTATGTAGCTCTCATCTAGGCTGACCATGAAGGAACAATGCTCTTCTGGATACTGAGTAAAAGAGCAGACCACTTGAGATGGGTGCGCAACAGCTTGGGCATTATAGTAGACCCTAGTGTTGACCCAATCAGATGGTGGTCTTCTTATCCTAGAGCTTCTCCTCAACTGTTGTTGCTGTTCTACTTCCCTTCCCTCAGGTTCTTCCTCCTCTTGATGATCAGGGCTTGGACTTCTCTGACCTTCTTGAGCATCTCCACTTTGATCATGAGACGCTGGACTTCTATCTTCCTCCGGAGGATCATCAAACTCCTCTTGACCTGAATCAAACTCTCCACTGCTGTCAGAACTTCCACCTTCCTGATCTTCAGTGTTTCCCCCCTCATGATCAAGGTGGGGAGACTGATTTGCTTCACTTGTCCCTGTTGGACCACTTCCATTCGGGTTCTTGGTCACTCCAATGCCAAGACCTTCCAAGATAATTCTAAGAGTTGCTGCCTTATCCGAGGTAAGGTCCTTCAACTCTTCTTGGTTCTTCTCCTCATAATACCGCCTTTCTTCTATGAACTTGACATCCCTAGACACCAGAACTCTTCTTGCCACCGGATCATAGCACTTGTATCCCTTCTGAGTTGTGGAGTAGCCTATAAACATTGCCTTTGTACTCTTGACTTCTAACTTGTTTCTCATCTCTCCAGGAATCAGCACATAGCAGAGGCATCCAAAGACCCGTAGATAGTCCACTGATGGTTTATACTTGTTTAGAACCTCAAAGGGGGCTTGATCATTCAGTACCTTTGTAGGTGTCCGATTGATGAGATAGCAAGCAGTAGTGACAGCATCACTCCAAAATCTCTTAGGCACATTTGCTTGGAACATTAAGGACCTTGCGACCTCCATGAGATGGCGATTCTTCCTCTCAGCCACTCCATTTTGCTGAGGAGTGTAAGGGCAACTGGTCTGGTGAAGGATCCCATGACGAGCTAAGTGATCCTTGAAGGCATGACTTGTGTACTCTCCTCCATTATCTGATCTAAAAATTTTAAACTTGGCATGATAATGGTTAGTCACATAGGATTGAAAGTTCTTAAATGCATCAAGGACTCTATCTTTAGATGGAATGAGTGTTAACCAGGTGTATTTGGATTTTTCATCAATGAATGTCACAAAATACTTATGATTATCCCTAGATATGCAAGGAGCAGTCCAAACATCAGAATGAATCAAATCAAAACACTTCTCATAAACAGTAGATGATTTTGGAAAGACATTCTTACAATGCTTGCCTAAAATGCAAGCTTCACACTCATTATTTTCGAAAACAACACCTGGTAACATCAAGTTCAAAGCTCTAACATGAGGATGTCCTAGTCTAGCATGCCACAAAGCATTCTTATTCAAAGCAGAAGAAACAGTAGTAAAGGAACAACTATAATTAGAAACAGGATCAAGCTCTTCAAGCATATATAACTCGCCCTTGGTAACTCCTTTTCCAATCATCCTTTGGCTCTCAATATCCTGAAACTCAACCTCGTTAGGACTGAATATCACCTTACAATTCAAATCATTAGTACATTTCTTAACTGATAACAGATTTGAAGTGAATTCAGGCATATAGAAAGCTCTTGAGTTCTTACTAAACAGTTTTAGATTTCCCACTCCTCTAATAGGAATCTTATCACCATTAGCAATCATGACATGACCATTAGCTGGTTCAATATCTTTGATCAGATTGGTGTCACTTATCATGTGATGGGAGGCTCCTGAGTCTACTATCAACGGTTTAGCTGAGCTATTAGCAATATGACAAGTACCTTTAGGAATAGAACAAGCAATACTTTGGCGGTTCATTTCTAATGTCCTACCAGTTCTATCAGTCCTAAGATCAATCACATTCTCTAGCTTACTAGCAACCATTGAAGCACCAAGAGAATACCCATTAAGGTTACCAAAGGTGTTACCATTCTCCTTGAGCATTTTGATGAGGGCTTCAATGTCAGACCTCCGGATGTAGTCTTGATCATTGTTCCTGCTGGTACCACCCGTGTAGGCAACAAGGGACTTTCCTTCACTTGCCTCCCTCTTATCACCATCGGTTGTCTTGCTTGAGCTTGCAACAGTTGACCCCTCCGAGATGTGAGCTCTAGCTTCCCTCTCCTTCATGAACTTGGCCGGCTTGAGATGTGGGTGGAGGATCCAGCACTGACTCTTCTTGTGGCCGTGCTTCTTGCAATGATCACAGTTACCATTGAACCTCCGGTCTTCATACTTGTTGAAAGCAGCTTTGTTTGCCATTGGTGTTTCAACCTGATCAGTTTGCGCAGCTTGGTTAGCCAAGGTAAGCTCCCCCTTACCTCCAAACAACCCAATAGAGCCTTGCTCCTTTTGTATCTGAGCACACACATCTTCTAGAGATGGAAGCTTCTCAGCTCTTAGGATATGCTTGATGAGGCTGTTGTAGGCAGGGTTTAGAGTGAGCAGGAGCCCAAAGACCTTGTCTTGCTCACGCCTTTCATTCAACTCATCAGCATCAACCGTGCTTGGTCTCAGCATCTCTAACTCGGACCAGAGAGCTCGGAACCTTCCAAGATGCTTAGTGAACTCCATATCTTCTTGTAGCAACCCGTTGATTGCTCTCTTCACCTCAAACACTCGGCTCAAGTTTGAGATATTTCCATACACCTTCTTCAAGGTATCCCATAGATCCTTTGCGGTTTCACAGCAGCTATAAGCTTCCATGATAGGAGTCTCAAGAGATCCTTGAAGAAGTGTCATCACCATCATGTCTTCTTGCTGCCATTTCTCCACCTCACTTGTGGCACTTGCAGTTTCTCCTTCTTGAGTAATGAGCTTAGGAGCTTCACCGGATGTGATATGCCCCCATAAGCCCTTACTTCCCACAGCAGTCTTCACCAAACGAGACCACAACAGATAGTTACTCCCCTTGAGAGTAACCGGAACCTTCATGCTAACACTATCCATCTACAACCAGCTTGACTTCAAAAGCTTGGAAAGGAGTGGATCTGTACCTTAGAACACGGATGAACCCAGAAACGAGGGGAAAGGTTTAGTCTTTGAAGGTAGGATCGTGAAAGACTCAAGCTTTGACAACAAACAAGCTTCAAACTTCAGTCTTCTACCAAGATCTTCAAAGAACAGCCTTGGATCATCAAAAAGTTTCAACCTTGATCTTCTTCAACTCGATGAACACAAACCTAGATCTTGATGAACCTGGCTCTGATACCATAAGATTTTTGATATTTAAGAAGAAAAGTAACCAGAAAGAGATTAAGAACAGATTTAGAGAGGAAATATTTGGTTTAGGCTTCACGAGAAGAGAGATTATAAGAGACTATGAAGAACATGTTTGGAGACTCGAAAATATTAGAGAGAACTGTATGATTTATTCATCCACTCGGGGTTTACTTATATAGAGAGAGTTACAAGGGTTTTCATAAAGCAAAGGAGAAAAAGGTGTGGCTGTGGTCGAGAGAAGGGCGCGCCTAATTCAAACCGAGGCTTCCTGGCCAAGCAAATGGCATCAGCATCTTTGACAAGATGCTGATCCTTCCAGCTCTTGCCAGCCTGTCCACGCGGCTCTCTTCTTCCTTTCCAACGGGTGGATAAGGTTACCTCTCAAGCAAAGCAGTCGGGTAACTTTGGGTTTACCCGAATGGTAAAAACTGGTCGAATGCTTTTGGTCGACCTTGTACAGCCTGTACGGCCTGTACGGCCTTGTACGGCCTTGTACGGCCTGTACGGCCTTGTACGGACAAGGTCGACCCAAACCCTTCTCCTCTCATCTTTCTAATTAACCCCAAAGTGGATTCCACAACTTAACACTTGTGTCTTTGTTTAGTTGTGCATTGAGTGGTGTTTGTGTCCCAGGATCTCCTGGCTTGTTTATTGCATTGTAGTATGTTCCTGTTCGCTTTTGTCATAGTTTATCCATCATGGTTGTCTTGAAGCATTTAGAAGTTGTCTAAGCTCCTGTTTCATGGTTTTTGATAATCTATTTTGCATAAGCGTATCTCATTCTGTCTAAGTTCATCCGATTGCATATTCGTTCTAATGCCTTTGTTTAATCCATCAGTGTTTGCTTGCATCATTTAGAAGCTGTCTAGGTTGCCTGCATCATTGGTTTTGATTGGAACTGGTGTGCATAGTCTCTTGTAGCTCTCGGATTGAACCTATTGCATTCATATAGTATTGCTTAAGTTGTTGCATCTATTGCTGCATGAAATTAAAGCCTAAAGTGTCAGTGAATTGTTAAAAGCATACATTGTACTTTAGAGATTGAAATGTGCTTGATCTTGTTCTTGTGATTAGCTTGTTTCAAGATCATAGCTTGTTGAGGCATTGGTGATCAAACCGGATGTGTGATCTTGGTTTGGTCCCAATGGGATGATCTAATCTTGCATTGAGTTGTGGTGTTGTTAGGTATACAAAAGTACAGTGACAAACCAAACCAAGGTGACAAGATACTGATCTAATGCCATTGCATATCATCACTGGACGAGTCAGTCCACAAACTACAGGAAGTGTAGTGTGATTGAATATGCAATGAGAGGATGATGCCATTGTATGATACCACATGGACGTGTCAGTCCCAAAGTCTACAAGAAGTGTAGAGTGGGTTATCATACAATGAGAGACTACCTTGTGTGGACTCTTAAGGTGATTCAAACACCATGTGTTCCTGGGGTAAGGAAGAGAGCCAAAACTCACAAGGGGTAAGACATCAAGTCTTGTAAAGACTGATGGTTCCTTAAGACCATGGAACTGTATACACTAATCTCACAAGCTTAGCTCCTCCCATAGTCTTGGAGTTAAGCTTGAGGGGGAGTCTAAATGTACATGATCCATGGTCCAGTATCAAGCCGTGCAAGGACTTCAACAAAGGATCACCAAACCGGGTCTAGGCAGTGGCGTGTCTATGCAAAGAGGCTGTTTAGAGCAGCCTTGGTTGTGTGCCTGTGAAAGCTCAGTTCAATGCGGCCTTTGTGGTGAGGTGATTGAAAACTGAAGCTGAAAGCTCCACACACCTCCCATCAAGTTGGTGTTGCCATGAATTGGTTGCAACCGGCCAAGTGTGAGGGATTCAAGTGACAAAGAGCAGTCACTCCTCATCCAAACAAAAAGGGAAGTAAGTTAAACTTAATCTATTGCAAGTCATTCATCATTTCTTCCTTAATCTTGAAATGGTTCTTAAAATGCTTGAATAGATTGGTTCTGATTGTTAAATGGAATAAGTTCTAGTGCTTGAGCCTTAGTTGAAACCATCAGTGATATCTTGCTTCTTTTAGAAGATTGTCTAGGTTGCTAGAATCTCTGGTTTTGCTTAAACTTTGAGCCTTGTCTAATCTTGATAAGTACTGATGCACCTTTGGGATAATGTATCAGGTACCATTACCAGTGCTTGAGCCTCACAGAAGATGATCACGGTCGTTTCCTAGCTTCTCTAAGGTGGCCTTGAAGTCAGTTGAGAGGGGGAGACCCAAACCGGGTCTATGAAGAGGTCAAGCCGAGTTCTATGAGTGTGCAAGCCTTGTGTTGTTGGCTGCACGAGTTTAGGCCATGATCCAGAGTCCTTTGTTTCCAACCACACTGGTTCTAAGGCACAAAGGCTCAATGGCCAATCCCTAGGCCTTGAAAGAACTTACTCTTTCCTTGCCAAGGTTTTATCCCTAAGGAGGGTTTTCCTTGGTAAGGTCTTAACGAGGAGGGACTTCAGGGTTCAAAGCTTGACTCAGGATCTATAGAGTCAAGCTTGAGGGGGAGTGTTAACCTGAAGTGATAAACCATCTCACTAAAGGTTAATGGGCAAAGCTTGGGCAAAACCCACTTAGAGATTGATCAAGGTCTAAGGAGGGTCCAGAAGCTTATGCATAGCTAGAACAAGGTTCAGGAGGGGTTTTATTATGAAGGAAGAAGGCTTGGGTTCAATTTGGGAGCAAATGGTTGAGGTGCAAAAATAGGGTGGTCCGTACAGTACGGCCGTACGGCCTGTACAGCCTATACGGACGGGCCGACCCGGGAAACTTATTTCTCGACCATTTGAAGACATTTTAGGTTTGTGCAAAAATCGGGTCAAGTTGTACGGACCAAACCCTAAATCCGTACAACCCTTGGACTTACCTTGCATCCCAAGTCACAGAGAAGCTTCAATGGTGAAGAAAGAGTCTCGGATGGTTTGGAGAAGAAGATGGGATCAGAATGGCATCTTGGAAGGCATCTGCGAGATGCTGCTTGTCTTGACCGTTCATGGATAAGGTTCAGGCTGGAAAGGAAGGAGGCTGAACCTAGACTGATCTCTGGATAGATGCATAGGCCTTGGTGGCCGATTCTAGGCCAAGTTACACTCTTGACCAGCCAGGCTGTCCCCAAGCGTGTATAGCTCCTGCTCCACTCATTTCAAACCTTCCCTTGACTCCACATGCTTGCTCTGATATTTTGTAAACCCTAGACTAGCTCATTTATCTATTTATACTCTTGTATTGTCGATGGTTAATGATAAGCTGAGATTTTCTCTCCTTCACAATCTCTTAGTCTCTATTCTCTCTATTCTCTCTATTCTATGGTTACTTAGTCTTATAATCTCTCATATACTCTCATAATCTCTCATACTCTCTCACGAATCACTCTCACTCTTCCATCAGTCTCTCGTTCTTCCTCATCAAGTCTCATCCTCAACATCTCCAACACTCGTTCATCATCACTCAAGCACTTGTTCTCTGAAAACTTTCAACTATGAACCTAGACTGATCACTGGAAAGGTTCAAAGACCTTGGTGGCCGATTCTCAGCCTAGTTAACCCTTGGCGAGCCAGGCTGTCCCAACTCGTGTGAAGCTCCTTGTCCATTCATTTCAAATCACCCTTTGACTCCACATGCTTGCTCGGATATTTTGTAAACCCTAGAGTAGCTCTCCTTTCCTATTTATACTCTTTTATTGTCGATGGTTAATAATAAGCAGAGATTTTCTCTCCTTCACAATCTCTTAGTCTCTTACTCTCTCTATTCTCTGGTTACTCAGTCTCTTAATCTCTCATTAGTCTCTCAATCTCTCATATACTCTCACGAATCTATCTCTCTCTTTCACCAGTCTCTCTCTCATTCTCATCAAGTCTCATCCGCAACATCATCATACTTGTTCATCATCACTCAAGCACTTGTTCTCTGAAAACTTTCATGGTATCAGAGCCAGGTTGCTCAGTCTCCTGGTGAAGCTTTCGCATCAGTCACAAGCTCTAAAGATCACTCCTTTCCAGATCCAGTTCATCCAGATCTAAAGTTATCACCTTTGAAGACAAAGAAGACAGTCTAGCTCATATCCGACCTCAAGATGGAGTCCTCCAGAGCCATTGTCATTCCAGTCATCCTCAAAGGTCCCAACTACCTTCTCTGGTCACGCCTGGTGAAGACAGCCCTTGGTGGAAAGGGGTTATGGAGCCATTGCATCTCAGGTGCTCCAAACTCCTCCAAAGCTGTCGCCTCTCAAGAGAGTTCATCCAGTGGTGATACTGGTTCTCCTATTGTCTCGGAAGAGAAGTGGCAACAAGATGACTACACGGTCTTGACCTTTCTCCAAAGCTCCTTAGAAAGATCTATCCTTGAAGCCTACTCATACTGTGAGAGTGCTAAAGAGCTTTGGGAAACCTTAAACAAGATCTATGGTAACATCTCTAACCTAAGCCGAGTCTTTGAAATCAAGAGAGCCATCAACAACCTGTCCCAAGAGAATGAGGAGTTCATGGTTCATCTGGGAAAGTTCAGAGCCCTTTGGTCTGAACTAGAGATGCTGAGACCTCAATCCATTGATCCAGAGGTGTTGAATGAAAGAAGGGAGCAAGACAAGGTGTTTGGTCTGCTCTTAACCCTCAGTCCTTCCTTCAATGACCTTATCAAGCATATCCTAAGGTCTGAGAAGCTTCCCACGCTTGAAGAGGTGTGTTCCCAAGTCCAAAAGGAGGAGGGTTCACACGGGTTGTTTGAAGCAAAGGAGAGTCCTCTCCTTGCTTCACAAGCTGAAGCAGATCCTCAGTCCAACAAGGCGGCTTACAAGAGGGAGGACAGAAGGGGTCTCAAGTGCGAGCATTGCAAGAGGGATGGACACACCAAGGAGAGGTGTTGGGTGCTTAACACACATCTCAAACCTACCAAGTTTAGATGAGCCTTGTCCATGGAGGTTCAAGGAATCAGCTCAGATTCCTTGGGTTGTAAGCAAACCTCCTAAACCCTAAATAAGAGCTTGTGTCTTTGTTTAGTTGTGCATTGAGTGGTGTTGTGTCCCAGGATCTCCTAGCTTTTTTATTGCATTGTAGTATGTTCCTGGTCGCTTTTGTCATAGCTTATCCATCTTGGTAGTCTTGAAGCATTTAGAAGTTGTCTAAGCTCTTGTTTCATGGTTTTGATAATCTATTTTGCATAAGCATATCTCATTCTGTCTAAGTTCAATCCGGTTTCATACTGGTTCTAATGCCTTTGTTTAATCCATCAGTGTTTGCTGCATCATTTAGAAGCTGTCTAGGTTGCTTGCATCATTGGTTTTGATTGGAACTGGTGTGCATAGTCTCTTGTAGCTCTCGGATTCATATAGTATTGCTTAAGTTGTTGCATACATCTATTGCTGCATGAAATTAAAGCCTAAAGTGTCAGTGTATTGTTGAAAGCATACATTGCTCTTTAGAGATTGAAATGTGCTTGATCTTGTTCTTGTGATTAGCTTGTTTCAAGATCATAGCTTGTTGAGGCATTGGAGATCAAACCGGATGTGTGATCTTGGTTTGGTCCCAATGGGATGATCTAATCTTGCATTGAGTTATGGTGATGTTAGGTACACAAGATACAGTGACAAACCAAACCAAGGTGACAAGATACTGATCGTATGCCATTGCATATCATCACTGGACGAGTCAGTCCACAAACTACAGGAAGTGTAGTGTGATTGAATATGCAATGAGAGGATGATGCCATTGTATGATACCACATGGACGTGTCAGTCCCAAAGTCTACAAGAAGTGTAGAGTGGGTGATCATACAATGAGAGACTACCTTGTGAGGGCTCTTAAGGTGATTCAAACACCATTATTCCTGGTATAAGGAAGAGAGCCAAAACTCACAAGGGTTAGGACATCAAGTCTTGTAAAGACTGATGGTTCCTTAAGACCATGGAACTGTATACACTAATCTCACAAGCTTAGCTCCTCCCATAGTCTCGGAGATAAGCTTGAGGGGGAGTCTAAATGTACATGATCCATGGTCCAGTATCAAGCCGTGCAAGGACTTCAACAAAGGATCACCAAACCGGGTCTAGGCAGTGGCGTGTCTATGCAAAGAGGCTGTTCAGAGCAGCCTTGGTTGTGTGCCTATGAAAGCTCAGTTCAATGCGGCCTCTGTGGTGAGGTGATTGAAAACTGAAGCTGAAAGCTCCACACACCTCCCATCAAGTTGGTGTTGCCATGAAGAGGTTGCAACCAGCCAAGTGTGAGGGATTCAAGTGACAAAGCAGTCACTCCTCATCCAAAAAAAAAGGGAAGTAACTTGAACTCAATCTATTACAAGTCATTCATCATTTCTATGGTTCTTAAAATGCTTGAATAGATTGGTTCTGATTGTTAAATGGAATAAGTTCTAGTACTTGAGCCTTAGTTGAAACCATCATTGATATCTTGCTTCATTTAGAAGATTGTCTAAGTTGCTAGAATCTCTGGTTTTGTTTAAACTTTGAGCCTTGTCTAATCTTGATAAGTACTGATGCACCTTTGGGATAATGTATCAGGTACCATTACCAGTGCTTGAGCCTCACAGAAGATGATCATGGTCGTTTCCTAGCTTCTCTAAGGTGGCCTTGAAGTCAGTTGAGAGGGGGAGACCCAAACCGGGTCTATGAAGAGGTCAAGCCGAGTTCTATGAGTGTGCAAGCCTTGTGTTGTTGGCTGCACGAGTTTAGGCCACGATCCAGAGTCCTTTGTGTCCAACCACACTGGTTCTAAGGCACAAAGGCTCAATGGCCAATCCCTAGGCCTTGAAAGAACTTACTCTTTCCTTGCCAAGGTTTTATCCCTAAGGAGGGTTTTCTTTGGTAAGGTTTTAACGAGGAGGGACTTCAGGGTTCCAAGCTTGACTCAGGATCTATAGAGTCAAGCTTGAGGGGGAGTGTTAACCTGAAGTGATATACCATCTCACTAAAGGTTAATGTGCAAAGCTTGGGCAAAACCCACTTAGAGACTTATCAAGGTCTAAGGAGGGTCCAGAAGCTTATGCAGAGCTAGAACAAGGTTCAGGAGGGGTTTACTATGAAGGAAGAAGGCTTGGGTGCAATTTGGGAGCAAATGGTTGAGGTGCAAAAATAGGGTGGTCCGTACAGTACCGCCGTACGGACTGTACGGCCTGTACGGACGGGCCGACCCGGGAAACTTATTTCTCGACCATTTGAAGACATTTTAGGTTTGTGCAAAAACCGGGTCAAGTTGTACGGACCAAACCCTAATTCCGTACAACCCTAGGTCTTACCTTGCATCCAAAGTCACAGAGAAGCTTCAATGGTGAAGAAAGAGTCTCAGATGGTTTGGAGAAGAAGATGGGATCAGAATGGCATCTTGGAAGGCATCTGCGAGATGCTGCTTGTCTTGACCGTTTATGGATAAGGTTCAGGCTGGAAAGGAAGGAGGTTGAACCTGGACTGATCTCTGGATAGATGCATAGGCCTTGGTGGCCGATTCTAGGCCAAGTTACACTCTTGACCAGCCAGGCTGTCCCCAAGCGTGTATAGCTCCTGCTCCACTCATTTCAAACCTTCCCTTGACTCCACATGCTTGCTCTGATATTTTGTAAACCCTAGACTAGCTCATTTATCTATTTATACTCTTGTATTGTCGATGGTTAATGATAAGCTGAGATTTTCTCTCCTTCACAATCTCTTAGTCTCTCTCTATTCTCTCTATTCTCTGGTTACTTAGTCTTATAATCTCTCATATACTGATGTGCCCCTAGGATGCTCTTTGGTTGATGGAATGGATAGGTCCTTGCAAGAACGAATCAGAGACTCAAGTTCTTCAAGGTTGTGGATCGATTGGTGACACAAGAGGGATGATAAGATCTCTTGATACTCCTAGATGAATAACTCGGATATAACACACCAAGCAAACACCCTTAGGTTCCTGGATACTACACACCAGAAGGAACTCGACAACTTGTCTTAGAGAGAGAGCCGTCAAGGAGAAAGAATACTCGTTGATTAAAGGATGGATGAGTACAATAGGGTTTAGAGACCCTTTTAAATAAGGAGAAACCGAGAACATGCTCTCTAGGGTTTCGGAAATAAGCAAAAAGGAAACTATAGTTTAACTTTAACATAAGCTTTAAAATGACATAAAAATGTAAACTTCTTTAGCCTTGGACCGAGATAGGGCCTAAGTGATGTGAAGACAAGTTGTTGCCTCGTTAAAAACCTTCCTCCGGAAAACCTCGTGGGACAAAACCAAAAGCAAGGAAAAGAGCACGCACCCCATGTCTTGCCTAGACACTAACTCAGCTTGATGTAGAGATGGCTTGAATTGTGATCAAGACATCTCAGATCAGACCTTGTCCAAGACTTTCTTGTTGTGGATGTGAAGTGAGTAATCCAACAACCTTCTCTTTAAACTTCTTGACTCTGGAACGAGTCATGGGACCTTCGGGAATGGCTAGAGCATCATCACCAGGCTGCTGGTGCAGTGTGGCTTGATGTGCTTTCTTCCTCAGGTGCAACCAAACTTGGTCACCTACTTCAAAGGTTCTCACACGTCTCCCTTTGTTGGCTTGCTTCTCATAAAACTTGGTTTTCTGCTCAATGTTTTGTGTAGCTTTCTCATGGATTCGTTGGACCATCTCTGCTTTCTTCTTTCCATCTAGGCTGATCCTTTCACACTCAGTTAAAGGCATTAGATCCAAAGGAGAGGTGGGATTGAACCCATAAACAATCTCAAAAGGTGAATACTTAGAAGCAGAATGCATAGCATGGTTGTATGCAAATTCACAGTGTGGTAAGTATTCTTCCCATGTCCTTAAGTTCTTTTAAATGAATGCACGCAGGAGTGTTCCTAAGGTTCTATTAACCACTTCAGTTTGTCCATCAGTTTGCGGATGACAAGTAGTAGAAAACAACAGTTTAGTGCCTAGCTTAGACCAAAGTGTCTTCCAGAAGTAACTAAGAAACTTAGTGTCCCTATCAGAAACTATAGTTCTAGGCATGCCATGCAAACGAACAACTTCTTTAAAGAACAGGTTAGCAACATGCAATGCATCATCAGTCTTATGACATGCTATGAAATGTGCCATCTTAGAGAACCTATCAACAACAACAAAGATTGAGGTTCTAGTCCTAGGCAATCCTACAACAAAGTCCATGGAAATGTCGTTCCAGGGATGGTGTGGAATGGGTAAAGGAGTATACAAACCCTGGGATTGGACTTGGGACTTGGCATGCTTGCAAGTAGCACACCTCCCACAGATTCTCTCCACATCTCTCTTCATATGCGGCCAATAGAAGTGATCCTGCAAAACTTTTAAGGTCCTGGCAATCCCAAAGTGTCCCATTAGACTGCCCCCATGGGATTCCCTGACAAAAAGATCTCTCAAAGGGCAGTTAGGCACACATAACCTATTGTCATAAAACAAGTAGCCTTCTTGTCTAAAGTAATGCCCTGCAGCAAACTTCTCACAAGAAGCATAAGCTTCCTTGAAATCATGGTCGGTATCATACATATCTTTTATCTGCTCAAATCCAAGCAACTTAGCATCTAGAGTGGTCAAGAGAACATACCTCCGAGATAGTGCATCAGCAACTATGTTCTCCTTACCTTGTTTATACTTGATCACGTATGAGAAGGTCTCAATGAACTCAACCCAACTTGCGTATCTCTTGCTAAGCTTACTCTGCCCTTTTAGATACTTTAGGGACTCATGATCAGTGTGTATGACAAACTCCTTGGGCCACAAGTATTGTTGCCACGTTTGTAATGCCCTCACCAAGGCATAGAGCTCTTTGTCATAGGTTGCATAGTTGAGAGTGGCTCCTCCAAGCTTCTCACTGAAGTAGGCTATAGGTTTCTTATCCTGCATCAATACAGCACCAATTCCAATTCCTGAGGCATCACATTCTATTTCAAAAGTTTTAGTAAAGTCAGGAAGCATAAGAAGAGGTGATTGAGTAAGCTTCTCTTTTAGGCTCTGGAAAGCCTTCTCTTGTGCTTCTCCCCACTTGAATCCAACATCCTTCTTTATTACTTCAGTCAAGGTAGCTGCAATGGTGCTAAAGTCTCTCACAAGTCGCCTATAGAACCCAGCAAGCCCATGGAAACTCCTCACTTCTCCTACTGTGGTTGGACTCGGCCAGTCTTTGATGGCTTTGATCTTCTCCTCATCGACCTTAACTCCATCTGCACTCACAACAAAGCCTAGGAAAACCAAGTTATCCGTGCAAAAGGTGCACTTCTTCAAGTTGGCATATAGCTTTTCATTTCTTAAAACATTCAAGACAGCCCTAAGATGTTCTAGATGTTCTTCTAAGTTCTTGCTATATACTAAGATGTCATCAAAGTATACTACAACCGAAATGCCTATGAATGACCTAAGAACATGATTCATTAACCTCATGAATGTACTAGGTGAATTGGTTAATCCAAATGGCATAACTAACCACTCATATAATCCATGTTTAGTTTTGAATGCAGTTTTCCATTCATCTCCTTCTTTCATCCTAATCTCATGATAACCACTTTTTAAATCTATCTTAGAAAAGATGCAAGAACCATGCAATTCATCAAGCATATCATCAAGTCTAGGGATAGGATGGCGATACTTCACTGTGATGTTATTGATTGATCTACAATCAACACACATCCGCCATGTACCATCCTTCTTAGGCACTAGGAGCACTGGTACATCACATGGGCTCAAACTCTCTCGGATATAGCCCTTCTCCATGAGTTCCTCTACTTGTATTTGCAACTCCTTGGTCTCCACCGGGTTGGTTCTGTATGCTGGACGGTTTGGAAGTGTAGATCCTGGAACAAAGTCTATCTGGTGCTCAATCCTCCTCAAAGGTGGTAAACCAATGGGATTGTCCTCTGGAAATACATCTTGAAACTCCTGCAAAAGAGAAACCATCTCACTCGGATACACCGGTGTATAATCTGTTAAGTTCAAAAGAGTTTCTTTAAACACAAGTAAGATAGCAGATTGTTTAGAGTATAGAGTTCTTTTGATATCACCCATGTTAGCATAGAAGTTTGGCTGCTTAGTTCCAGCCGGTTTTAGATCAATCCCCTTCTTCTTTTGGAGTTGAATCTGATCTTGTTGAACTTCCTTAGGTGTCAAGGGAACCAGAGTGGTCTTGCGTCCCTTGAACTTAAAGGAGTGCTTGTTGGTGAAGCCATCATGGATAACTCGGCGATCAGATTGCCAAGGTCTTCCAAGAAGTATGTGACCAGCTTCCATAGGCAACACATCACACAAGAAATCATCTTCATATCTCCCAATGGCTAAGGGAATAAGGACTTGACTTGAAACCTTCATGGTGCCTTCTTCATTCAGCCATTGTAGCCGGTAAGGTTTGGAATGCTTCTGAACCTTTAATCCCAACTTCTTGACCATGGTTTCACTCGCAGCATTCACATAACTACCTCCATCAACATTGAGGCTGCACACTTTTCCTTGGACCAAGCACCGGGTGTAGAAGAGGTTCTCACGCTGCTCTAGCTCCTCAGCCTTGTTTTGAAAGCTTAGAAGCCTTCTTGCTACTAAAAGCTTCCCCTGGACTGGTCCTTCTTCATGTTCTTCTTCAGTGTCTTCTTGGTCAGACTCGGTGTTGTCATCTTCTGAGGCATACTCTCCATCTTCCAGCAAGAGCATGACTCTCTTGTTGGTACATTCATTGGCATAATGATCTCTTCCTTGGAACTTGAAACACTTGACATCACGAGCTCTGGAACTAGAAGCTTCAACCTTGCCTTTGCCCTTGTCAAGAGCACTGCTTGGTTTGGTCTCTTCTCTTGGATAGGACTTGTGATCCTTCTGGAACGGTTCAGACTCCTTAGGGTAAGGTGACTTCTCTTCCTTGGTGTTGTGTAACCGGTTAGAGCCATAGTGGTTGCGTGAATGTCCCTTCCTCTTGAGCTGTTGCTCCACAAGAATAGCCTTGCGTAGCATCTCTTCAAGCTCCACATAATGTTGCATCTCAACATTGTCTTGTATCTCTCGGTTTAAACCACACAGGAACCTTGACATAGTTGCTTCTCTATCTTCTGATATGCTAGCTCTTAGCATGAGCAACTCCATCTCCTGGTAATACTCCTCCACTGATCTTGAACCTTGAGTAAGCTTTCTAAGCCGGTGATGCAAGTCTCGGTGGTAGTGACTTGGAACAAACCTCTTGCGCATGATAGACTTCATCTCTGTCCAAGTCTCAACTGGTTCCTCTCCATTCCTTCTACGAGTTGTGATGTACTGATCCCACCAACTTAGAGCATAGTCATAGAATTCAGTAGCAGCAATCTGAATCTTCTTGTGGTTTGTGTACTGCTTACACTGAAAGACTAGCTCAATCTTCTTCTCCCACTCAAGGTAGGCATCCGGATCAGCTTTGCCATGGAATGGGGGTATCTTTATCTTCAAACCAGCAAGCTCATCTCCATGGTTCATCCTTCTTTCTTGGACACGCCTATGTCTTCTTTGGCTTTGTCTTAAGGATGAACTGAGGTGTTCATACTCATTGTCAGTCTCCTCATAACCGGCATGCTCTTGGCGAGTTGCATGAGGTCTCTCTTCTCTCCTAGTCTCTCGGTTTGGCAATTGACTAGTAGCTCTCCTTATGTCTTCTCCTCTCCTGATGTCATTGAGGTTGGTCCTCATCATCTCGGTCATGGTTGCTACCATGTTCTGATTGAGTTGAGCCGACATAGCCTCCATGAGAAGCTTGTTCTTCCTAACGAGTGCAGCTTCTTCTTCAGACTCGGATCACATGCTTCCTGCACAAAGGTAAAAAAAATAACCAGTAAAAGGTTTCTAGGTAACAAGATAAGCAAAAAGGAAAAAGGAGAACACGAAAGCAAGCTTGTTTTGCAAGACAAAAGCAAAAAGGAACAACTCGGCTAGGTAAAAAGGAAAAGGTTTCCGCCTACCAAGCAAAAAGGAAATTTCTCTAAACTTTGTCTAATCTTCTCTAAGGTTTTCTAGCACCCTAACAACCTTAACCTACTCGTGTTCAAGGTGATTAACAAGTTAAACAGATGAAACAAAGTGATCTAAAAGGAAAAAGAAAACTTGTGCGGCTAGGGTTTCTCTCTCTCTCTAGGGTTTCTCGCAAGCAAAAGGAAAAGTTTAAAAACTTGTCTAGTCTCTTATGAAACTCGAGCAGCCCTAAACAGATTAGATCTATTGCTAAGTGATGTGAAGACAAGTTGTGGCCTCGTTAGAAACCTTCCTCCGGAAAACCTCGTGGGACAAAACCAAAAGCAAGGAAAAGAGCACGCACCCCATGTCTTGCCTAGACACTAACTCAGCTTGATGTAGAGATGGCTTGAATTGTGATCAAGACATCTCGGATCAGACCTTGTCCAAGACTTTCTTGTTGTGGATGTGAAGTGAGTAATCCAACAACCTTCTCTTTAAACTTCTTGACTCTGGAACGAGTCATGGGACCTTCGGGAATGGCTAGAGCATCATCACCAGGCTGCTGGTGCAGTGTGGCTTCATGTGGCTCATCTAGACTCTCCTTGTTCTCCTTAGTGATCCGGTCCATGATCACATCATATACTCTCATAATCTCTCATACTCTCTCACGAATCACTCTCACTCTTCCATCAGTCTCTCGTTGTTCCTCATCAAGTCTCATCCTCAACATCTCCACACTCGTTCATCATCACTCAAGCACTTGTTCTCTGAAAACTTTCAAGAGAGAGAGCTACATTAGGGTTTACAAAAGATAAAAATAAGCATGTGTGGTCAACAGAAGTTTGGGCGCCTAGTTTGAAATACTTGGCCATAATTGCTCACATGCTTGGGACAGGCTGTCCCAAGCTGCTCTTCCTTTGCTTTTGGCGAGTGGATAAGCTTATCCATAAACGGATCCTTCCTGGAAAGTAGACAGCTCTTCCTTTTTGCCTAAGGTATATTCTGAGCATCTTTCTCCTTGCCTAAGCCTCCCACGGATCCCAAGTCTTTGCTCACCATAATAAACCTTCTTGAAGCTTGGTTCACAAGTCTTGTGCTTTCTTAGGGTTGTACGGCCATATTCACCAAGCTGGTCCATACAGCTTTTGCCCTAAGTTTGCACAGGACATAAAACTTCTTTTCTGAATGGTCGAATAAAGATGGTTTTGGGTCGAGGTTGAAGATTTTAGTAGAAAAGAGTAGAACTTGTTTGTATGATCAAACAAGTTTTAGATGAAAGTGAGTATGCAATCTGTTTCAGTAAGCAAACTGGGAGAGAAGAGTTCTTTCTGAGTGATTCTTTTTCATTAAATTATTACAAGCTCTGGTATATCTTAAATATATAGATAAAACCTCTAAAACAACTTGCCAAAACCGTGGGCTAATAATGAAAACCAGAGGTGCTTCTGAGCAGATAAATATCTAGCCACTTTTGTTGACTCTCTTGAGCTGCCTGCTTGCTTGCAGCTATCTTCTTGTTGGGTCACGAAATGGGCTTCAGTCTCTTCATTTATCTTTGGTTTTCTCTTGGTTAGAGCCCAATGGATCACTGAAGCTGCTCTTCTTGGGATCATTCTCCTTCTCAGCTGTACAGCCCAATATCAGTGAGGAGGTGTGTACTTGCTCTCTTTCAACATTCCCCCTCAAGATTGGCTGGTGGAGATCCAATAAGCCAATCTTGCAATGAAGAGCATCACACACCTTTGATGATGTTGCCTTGGTAAAGATGTCAGCAACCTGATCAGAGCTCTTCACATATGATGGAATGATCACACCTTCCTGAACCTTTTCTCTGATGTAGTGGCAATCCACTTCAATATGCTTTGTTCTTTCATGGAATACTGAATTGGATGCAATGTGGATTGCTGCTTGATTGTCACAGTGTAAGACAATCGGTTGAGATGATTCAACTCCAAGATCTTTAAGCAGATGCTTCAGCTAGACAAGTTCTCCAGTGATGCTTGCCATTGCTCTGTATTCAGCTTCAGCACTTGATCTTGAGATTACCTTCTGTTTTTTACTCTTCCACGTTACTAGATTGCCTCCAACAAAAGTACAATACCCAGTTGTTGACTTTCTGTCATTCCTATCTCCTGCCTAATCCGCATCACAATAGCCAACAATATCAGTATTTGAATTGCATCCCATCCAAATACCTTTACCAGGTGTGCCTTTGATGTATCTCAGGATCCTTTCCACCATTCTCCAATGATGTCTGTTTGGAGCATGCATATGTTGACTCACTTGATTCACTGCAAAGCATAAGTCAGGTCTAGTGATGGTGAGATAGATCAGCTTTCCTACCATTCTCTGATATTGCTTCTCATCAGCTGCAGGTTCCCCCTCTGGCTCATCTTTATAGTTCTCTTCAACTTGAGTTTTACACGGCTTAGACCCAGCTTTCATGTCTCTGATAAAAGGTCTAAAGCATACTTTCTTTGGGAGAGGAACAGACCAGTATCAAGCTTGCATACTTCAATCCCAAGAAAGTATTTTAGTTCCCCTAGATCCTTGATATCAAAATTTCCCTTGAGAAGCTCTTTAGTGTGTTTAACACCATCTACATCATCACCGGTTATGATTATATCATCAACATAGATCAACACCACCACTATACCTTTGTCTCCTTTGATTGTGAACATGGTATGATCCGCCTCAGATCTTTTAAAACCATCTCCAATCAAGCAGCTACTCAACCTTTGATACCATGCTCTAGGAGATTGTTTGAGTCCATAAATCGCCCTCTTGAGCTTACACACTTTGGTGTTGTCAACTGCATCACGAAGGCCTTCAGGAGGTTCCATGCATACTTCTTCTTCTAAGTCTCCTTGCAAGAAAGCATTCTTCACATCCATTTGCCATAGATCCCATGATAGATTTGTAGCTATGGACAATAGAACCCTTACTGAATGTAGCTTAGCAACCGGGGCAAATGTTTCCTTGTAGTCTTCTCCATACTTCTGAGTAAATCCCTTAGCAACAAGTCTTGCTTTGTACCTCTCAATCTCTCCTGAGCTTGTGTATTTGATAGTATACACCCATCGACAGCCTACAACTTTCTTGTTGCTTGGTAGATTCACCACGTCCCAAGTCCCATTCTTGAGCATAGATGCAATCTCCTCCTTCATTGCATTGACCCAAACTTCACTCATACAAGCTTCATCATAACTTGTAGGGATTCTGTGCTGATCAATCTTAGACAGGAAAGCTTGATGTGTGCTTGGAAGATGAGCCACTGAACAATAGCCTTGAATTGGATGAGCAATAGCATGGCTGTTGTAGTTGTGAGAATAGACAGATTCTGGTGTGTGAGTGAAGTAGAAAAAGAGTGTGGTCGAAATTATAGAGAAGAGACTGATGAGAGTAAAGGAGAATCAAGGAGAATGCTGCTGAAGAACTAAGAGATTAAGAAAGTATTAGTGAGTATCTGAGAGAGATTAAGTGAGAGTGAGAATCACAGAGAGTATGGACGAGATTAAGAGAGTAAAGAGTGTGGGGAGAGTGAAGTAACAAGAGAATATTGAAGAGAGAGAGAACTCCCCTCTGCCTTAGAGGTTTCACAATACACATGGGGTGGCTATATAGCCAGATTACAAATTACAAGAGAATAAATAAATATTTAAGTACAAATCTACTAAACAAATATTATTGTAGGGTTTCTGATGAAGCCAGGAGGATGCAGCCAAGGTGAATCTCGACCAGAGGGAGTAGATAGTGACAGGAGAGAGATGGGCACAGTCTGGTTGAGTGAAAGTGACAGGTCCAAACTGCTTTCTTCTTAGGCAGAACATGTGACTTTTATTCTTAATTAAATCTCCACTTGCCTCAGCTCTCTTCAACGGTCTGATGCTCCATTTAAACTTCAAATATGCTTCAGAATATTAATCTGGACGAGTTCCCACCTTCCTTGCCTTCCAAGTCACTCTAGGTTAAGTTTGGTTACTTGGAAGCCAAGACTGTGCGGACTGCCTTGTGTAGCAAGGTTGTACAGACCAAACTCTTTTCAGGTATCTATTCTTCTCTTTGTTTTCTTTATCTCTCAGATCAATGGACCACACTCAGCCATGCTTCTTTCTTCTCCATTCTAATAATGACTTAGTTCACAAGACTGTATGAACCAGTCTCAACTTGGAGTATCCGGATCACTCCTTCTTCTTCTTCTTGTTTCTTTATTTCTTTGGATCATGAACCAGCTTCTTCTTCTGGTCATTATCTTCTCTATCTCAACACTCCCCCTCAAGCTTGACCATAGGATATCCTTGTACAAGCTTGGAACCTTGAAGAAATCCCTCATTAAACCTTAGTATGCAAAACCCAATGGGACAAAAACATACTAAGGAAAAAGAGTAGAAATCCCCAAGGCCTAGGGATTGGCCAGTGATCCTTTGTGCCTTAGACCAGTGTGGTTAGACACAAAGATCTCTGGATCACGGCCCTTTCTTGTGCTGCAAGGGTGAACTCCACCCCTTGCACACATCAACAACCCGGAACTCATCTCTTGGCCGGTTTGGTATCTCCCCTATCTTCTGACTACTCGCCATTCTGATGGGGTTAAGGACCTACAGATTCTACTCCATAGAGATCCAACAATGTTAGTCATGATGGGGAGTGAACTCCACTTGAATCCCCCACTTGGTAGACCAATTTGGATCATGAACTCCATCACCCGCAACTGATCTCTAGACAGCAGAACGCCTGCAACTTGTAACTGGTGTAACTTCGAAACCGTGACTCCTTTTAGACTGATTCCAATTCGCCGCGTGCCCTTGATGAGTGTAGAATGTAGGGAAATTAGTTTCATGGTCAAATTCTTCATGGTGAGGAAGTTATCCTCCTTTTCCTGAGACATGCCCGTGTCAACTCCATCACTAGCATTCTTCTTCTTCTTCTTTGATCTGAGTGAACTCCACTTCTGATCTTCTGGTGAGGCTATGGACGTATTGAACCTTCAGAATACTCACCAATACCCCTCCTCAAGCTTGATCCAGAGAGTATAGGTGATGGACCAAGCTTGAAAGGTGAGCAAAGATGAGTATTGGACTAGGAGCTCAACACCTAACCAGGCTGCGCTTCTTCAACCGATCCACCTTTGGTTTCTGCTCCAATGCCTTACACCACACTTCTTCTTGCGTGTCTCATGAACCAGAATCTCAACACCTAACCAGGCTGCGCTTCTTCAACCGGTTTCACACACAAAACATCTCTCCATGGTCAGGAATATACAGACTCTGTAGGCTCTGAACTCATGGGCCTTTTTCTCCATGGACAGGAATATGCATCTTGTGCAGGCTCTAAACAACATGGGCAAAGTCTTCTTCTTTGTCTTGATTTGATGATGGACAGAGACAACACTTCTGTACCTGAAACATCACTCAAACTCCAGCAAGAATCAGACCACACAAACTAGGATCAGACCTTGGTAACTTACCAATCCTGATCCCAATGCTTTAAGAAAATGCAATGGACAAAATCTAAACAACTCATTCAGTTCAAATCCATGCAACCAATTCACTAAATGCTCAGGTATGATAACTCATCAATTACAAGGCATCTAGGTTTAATTTATCACACATATGACAATAGCAGAATGCAATGACAATTTATGACAGTAGCATAGACTAGACAACTCATCTAATCAAGCTACACAACTATGAATGCAACACATGGCCAGAAAACTCTCCTAGACCTTTAACAATGCAACAAGACAGACACTGAGACTAAGCAACTCACTTAGGCCAGAGACAACACAAAGAATTATTCTAGGACAGAAACTAGACATTACCATGCTAGCAAACTTAATCACTCCTAGAACAATACACACACAACTCTTTAGTATCATGGGACAGAAACTAGGTGAAAAAACTCTAGTACCATTAAACTGTCCCAAAGATACTAAACACATACACAACACAACCAGAAATAAATTAAGCAATTAAACAGGCTCTTATTAGAGTTTAGGAGGTTAACTTACAACCAAGGAACCTGAGCTAGTTCCTTGAACCTCCATGGCTGTGAATCACTTAAATTTGAAGGGCTTGTGGTGTGGATTGACTGTCCAATACCTCCTCTTCTTGATTCTCTCCTTCTGGTCAAGGAGACACTTCAAACCCCTCCTGTTCTCTTGCTGGTCGTGGGTTTTGTTGGTCAGAAACAGAGCTTCAGCATGGCTGGCCAGAGAATGATTAGAACAGCTTAGCTTTAATGCTTCTTTAGTGACCTTTTTTCAAGAATGGTTTCTTCCGTGGATTATCTTCAGCATGGACCAGATAAGGTGGTTTGGCTTCTTATTTGGACTCCTTGAATCTACTGAAGTCGCCATTTCCTTTGAGCTCTCCATCTTAGAGAGTTTGGACCAGTGGACAATAGAATATACCAACTGGTTTTGCAAGAAACAGAGCTTGAAACTGAAACTTTGATGAAGCTTGCTGGACTGAGCTGAAGCTTTCTTGAGTTACAGATACTTGTATACTGTCCTATCTTGAGTTCTGGAGATATTCTTCCCTCTTGGAAGACCTTTTGACCAGTGGATAAAGAGATGTAGCAGAAACTGTTTTGGAGACAGTTTTGAGAAGATGATGATTTGCGGAAGCTATGAAGGTTTCAAGAGCTTGGAAGCTCTGATACCATGTGAGAATAGACAGATTCTGGTGTGTGAGTGATGTAGAAACAGAGTGTGGTCGAAATTATAGAGAAGAGACTGATGAGAGTAAAGGAGAATCAAGGAGAATGCTGCTGGAGAACTAAGAGATTAAGAGAGTATTAGTGAGTATCTGAGAGAGATTAAGTGAGAGTGAGAATCACAGAGAGTATGGACGAGATTAAGAGAGTAAAGAGTGTGGGGAGAGTGAAGTAATAAGAGAATATTGAAGAGAGAGAACTCCCCTCTGCCTTAGAGGTTTCACAATACCCATGGGGTGGCTATATAGCCAGATTAAAAATTGCAAGGAAAATAAATAAATATTAAAGTACAAATCTACTAAACAAATATTATTGTAGGGTTTCTTATGAAGCCAGGAGGATGCAGCCAAGGTGAATCTCGACCAGAGGGAGTAGATAGTGACAGGAGAGAGATGGGTACAGTCTGGTTGAGTGAAAGTGACAGGTCCAAACTGCTTTCTTCTTAGGCAGAACATGTGACTTTTATTCTTAATTAAATCTCCACTTGCCTCAGCTCTCTTTAACGGTCTGATGCTCCATTTAAACTTCAAATATGCTTCAGAATATTAATCTGGACGAGTTCCCACCTTCCTTGCCTTCCAAGTCACTCTAGGTTAAGTTTGGTTACTTGGAAGCCAAGACTGTACGGACTGCCTTGTGTAGCAAGGTTGTACAGACCAAACTCTTTTCAGGTATCTATTCTTCTCTTTGTTTTATTTATCTCTCAGATCAATGGACCACACTCAGCCATGCTTCTTTCTTATCCATTCTAATAATGACTTAGTTCACAAGACTGTATGAACCAGTCTCAACTTGGAGTATCCGGATCACTCCTTCTTCTTCTTCTTGTTTCTTTATTTATTTGGATCATGAACCAGCTTTTTCTTCTGGTCATTCTCTTCTCTATCTCAACAGTAGTAAACTCTAGTGTTCCTCCAATTCTCAGGGCCATGTCTTATTCTTTCACTTCTTCTTAAAGGTTGTGAAGCTGGTTCATTTTCTGACTCATGTTCCTCAGAATCTTCAACAACTGCATCTTCTAATGAGGCAGAGCTTGATTCATCCGACTTTTGTGATTCCCCCTCTCCAGTATCTCCATCAGACTTTGAAGTTGACCTTTCTTCCTCAACATGATCACTCCCTTCACTAGAATCTTCACTCTGGATGAGAGGTGTTCCTTGATTGGTTTCTCCATACTTAGTTGGTGTTGGTATGGGTCTTGAACCAGCGAGTTTGTGTAAACCATCAAGGATAAATCTTAAGGTGGCTGCTCTGTCTCTAGATGAAGTAAGGTCTTCCAAGCTCTTCCAGTCCTTCTTATCAAAGTATCCATATGCTTCATCAAATTTAACTTCCCTGGAGATATACACTTTCCTTGTTCTTGGATCATAGCACTTATATCCCTTCTGAGTTGGAGAGTGAAAGTTTTCAGAGAACAAGTGTTCAGTGATGATGAACGAGAATGGAGATGAAGTGGATGAGACTTGATGATAAAGGAACGAGATTGATGAGAGAGTGAGAGAGAGAGATTCGTGAGAGATTAGAGAGTTTATGAGAGTATATGAGAGACTAAGTAACCAGAGAATACAGAGAATAGAGAGAATAGAGACTAAGAGATTGTGAAGGAGAGAAAATCTCAGCTTGTTTATTAACCATTGACATACAAGTGTATAAATAGGAAAGGAGAGCTACTCTAGGGTTTACAAAATATCAGAGCAAGCATGTGGAGTCAAGGGAAGGTTTGAAACAAATGGACCAGAGGCTTTACACGCTTGGAGACAGCCTGGCTGGTCAAGGGAGAACTTGGCTGAGAATCGCCCACCAAGGTTAATGCATCTATCCAGTGAACAGTCCAGGTTCATAGTCCAAGCTCCCCTTCCTTTCCAGCCTGTAAAGGCATAAACCTTATCCACAACAAGCAGCATCTCGCAGATCCTTTCCAAGATGCCATTCTGATCCCATCTTCTTCTACAACCCATCCGAGACTCCTTCCTTCACCATTGAAGCTTCTCTGTGACTTGGGATGCAAGGTAAGTCATAGGGTTGTACGGATTTAGGGTTTGGTCCGTACAACTTGACCCGGTTTTTGCACAAACCTAAAATGTCTTCAAATGGTCGAGAATAATATTTTCCATGTTGACCCGTCCGTACGGTCCGTACAGTCCGTACGGCCGTACAGTACGGACGCCCTAACTTTGAACATCGACCCATTTGATCCCAAACTTCTCCCAAGCCTTCTTCCTTCATAGTAAACCACTCCTGAACCTTGTTCTAGCTCTGCATAAGCTTCTGGACCCTCCTTAGACCTTGATTAGTCTTTAAGTGGGTTTTTCCCAAGCTTTGCACATTAACCTTTAGTGAGATGGTTTATCACTTCAGGTTAACACTCCCCCTCAAGCTTGACTCTATAGATCCTGAGTCGAGCTTGGAACCCTGAAGTCCCTCCTCGTTAAAACCTTACCAAAGAAAACCCTCCTTAGGGATAAAACCTTGGCAAGGAAAGAGTAAGTTCTTTCAAGGCCTAGGGATTGGCCATTGAGCCTTTGTGCCTTAGAACCAGTGTGGTTGGACACAAAAGACTCTGGATCATGGCCTAAACTCGTGCAGCCAACAACACAAGGCTTGCACACTCATAGAACTCGGCTTGACCTCTTCATAGACCCGGTTTGGGTCTCCCCCTCTCAACTGACTTCAAGGCCACCTTAGAGAAGCTAGGAAACCACTATGATCACCTTCCGTGAGGCTCAAGCACTGGTAATGGTATCTGATACATTATCCCAAAGCTGCATCAGTACTTATCAAGATTAGACAAGGCTCAAAGTGTTGGAATTCATAAGTGTTTGTCTCATGTAAGGAGTGATTCATTCAACTTGTGACTGAATCCCCTTCAACCATACAACAGGAACTCACCATTCAAGATCAGAGACAACCAACTTGTGGTTGAATCCTCATACACAACTTACTATATAACCAAGAATCCTAGAGAGTAAACTGGTTATATGAAGCAGAAACTCTCTAGTATGAATCTATCCTTCTGAAGTAACACAGCACTTTGATTTTGTGTACCTAAGATGAAGAGGATTTAGAATCAGTAATCTAGAGTTTAAGAAGTAGATAAAGAAGAGTTTAGAGTGAGTTTGACAAGTATTAGGCTGCCTTAAGAGAGATAGAGTTAAGGCAGCCTCTAAACCATAATGCTTAACTCCTTACATTGTGAATATTGTTTAGACACAAGAAAGAGAGAGAGACACACGAATTTAGAGAGAGAAACTTGTATTGATTCAGGTTAAATGTTACAAGTGATGGAGAAGCCTTTAAATAGGCAATACACATGATTAAACAATTACTAAAACATGAAAACATAAATAAATAATTCTGTAGGGACTGAGAAGAGGCCAAAGGGGATACAGCCAAGGTCTGGCTCGTCCAGGAAGAGTAGAAAGGGACAGGAGGAGAGGCACAGCCTTCCTTGGTGATAGTGACAGCTCTACACAACTCCTTATGCACCCATGTGACTTCTTCTTGCTTAATTCAAAGCAGATCCTTTCTTTTGAATTCAAACTGATTTCCTTGACTTCTTAGAGGTTCCCAACGTCCATATTAGTCTCCACAACTTATTCCTTGCCTTGCAAGTCAGGTTAGGTCAAGTGGTAGCTTGTGGAGCAAGTCTGTACAAACAAAACCAAATTGGCTTCTCTTGATGAACTTATCCTTGGATCATCAACCAGCTTCTTCTTCTGGTCATCCCTTTATTTATTTTGATACTCCCCCTCAAGCTTGACCATAGGAGATCCTTAGGAAAGCTTGGAACTCAGAGTACTTGCCTCATTAAAATCCTAAGTATGGAAAACCTCTTGGGATAAAACTATACTTAGGGAAAAAGAGTGCAACCACCCTCAGCCTAGGGATTGGCCAGTGGGTTTATGAGTCTTATGATCAAGTTGAGGGACTCATAAACCCTGGATCATGGCCTTACTTCAATGGCCAGCAGGCACCAATGCCTTCCTTGCTTCACACTCAAAACTACTTGCAACTCTCCATGTGGCTGGTTCTTTGTCTCCCCTTTTCTTCTTACATCATGCCATCATCAAAGGGTTTGATCCACGACCATACTCTTCTCATGGGCTCCAAGTACCTGATTCAAATAATGCAGAAAAACATGCATCAATTCTCAAGGGACAAACCTATTCAATCATAAGAATGAATATAGATTTAGGTACTTCCCTTGCATAATTTTCTGAAGAATGGACATTGGCTTCTCATATTTAACAACCATGTAAGGATGAGAGAATTATAGAGAGTTTATGTGAGTTTAATGAAGAACACAGCAAGAACATGAGAGACAGAGATATTTTGTGAGAGAATAGAGAGAGAGAACCAGAATAAAGAGGAACTGATTTCCTTGACTTCTTAGAGGTTCCCAACGTCCATATTAGTCTCCACAACTTATTCCTTGCCTTGCAAGTCAGGTTAGGTCAAGTGGTAGCTCGTGGAGAAAGTCTGTACAAACAAAACCAAATTGGCTTCTCTTGATTAACTTATCCTTGGATCATCAACCAGCTTCTTCTTCTGGTCATCCCTTTATTTATTTTAATACAAAGGTTAAACAAAACCAGAGATTCTAGCAACTTAGACAATCTTCTAAATGAAGCAAGATATCAATGATGGTTTCAACTAAGGCTCAAGCACTAGAACTTATTCCATTTAACAATCAGAACCAATCTATTCAAGCATTTTAAGAACCATTTCAAAATTAAGGAAGAAATGATGAATGACTTGTAATAGACTAAGTTCAAGTTACTTCCCTTTTTGTTTGGATGAGGAGTGACTGATCTTTGTGTTGTTCTGAGTAAATAAGAGAATAGGTTTTAGAGGCTTATTCTGAAGTTTGGGATCAAAAGAAGGTTGGTGAAAAAGTTAGGGCAAGTGTACGGAGGGTACGGCCTATACGGACTGTACGGCCGACCGTACGGACCACTCGACCCAAATAACTTTAAACCCGACCTAAACTCATTTTGGTCATGTGCAAAATCCGGGTCAAGTTGTACGGATGGACCTTGTCCGTACAACCCTTGGTCCGTACATCCATGGCCGATACTTGGACATCAAGGCAAGAGAAGGCAAGGTAAACTGGTGAGGTAAAAGGGAGAAGGTTAACTCGGGTGGTTACTTGGTAAAGAAGTGGCTCGCGGATAAGGAGAGTAAGCTTCACCTAGACAGCCTGTCCCGAGCTGGAAAGGTGAAGGCATCTAGTCAAGATGCCAAAGGCATCTCGCCCCCTAAGCCACAAGTTCAAAACCAGGTGCGCTCCTCTCCTTGACCGGCCACGTCTCTTCCTTTATGTCCATTCCTTTTGTATCCGTTGTAAAGCCTCTATACAAGTGTAAACACCTCTTTGGTTAATATATCAAGCAATTCTCGAGTCTCTCTTATTCTCTCTAATGTTCTTGGTGTTCTTCATCTCGAAATGGTTTCTTAACCAAGTCTCAAGCTTTTAGTCTCCAAATCTCTTTTAGACTCTCTTAAACTCTATTCCATCTGTTTATTCTCTGTTTCTACTCAATCTTTCATGGTATCAGAGCCAGGCTCTCGTAAATCTGGGTTTTGATTTCATCTCTCACGAAGAACACTCAAGAACACCTCTTTCATTCCGCAAAGCTTCAAGATGGAAAGTAACAAAACAACCGTGATTCCAGTGATACTTAAGGGGGAAACTATCTCCTATGGTCTCGTGTGGTGAAGACAGCAGTGGGGAGTAAGGGTTTGTGGAACCACATCCTTGAGGGTGAGGCTCCAAAGCTTATTACTCGTGAAGGCGACAAGGAGATTGTCGTGTGTGATGAAGTGAAGTGGATTCAGGAAGATAACACGGTGATGTCTATCCTTCAAATCTCTCTAGATCCGTCTATCCTAGAGGCATACAGCTACTGTGAGAAGGCAAAGGACCTGTGGGACACTCTTCAGAAGGTGTATGGTAACATCTCAAACCTTACTCGTGTGTTTGAGATCAAGCGAGCCATCAACAGTGTAGCTCAAGAAGACATGGAGTTCACAAAGCATCTCGGAAAGTTTAGAGCTTTGTGGTCTGAATTTGAGATGTTGAGGCCAATCACAACCGACCCAGCTGAGCTTAATGAGAAAAGGGAGCAAGACAAAGTCTTTGGCTTGCTCTTGACTCTTAACTCCAGCTACAATGACCTGGTGAAACACATCTTGCGAGCAGAGAAGCTACCCACCTTGGAGGAAGTCTGCGCACAGATTCAAAAGGATCAAGGATCGTTGGGCCTATTTGGAGGAAAGGGGGAGCTTACCTTGGCTAACCAAGCTGAGGTACCTCAAGCCAACAAGGTGAATCGCTTTGAAGAAAGGAGGTTCAATGGAAACTGTGACCATTGTAATAGACAAGGTCACAAGAAGTATCAGTGATGGATCTTCCATCCTCACCTAAAGCCAGCCAAGTTCATGAAGGACAGAGATGCAAGAGCGAATGTGAGCTATGGAGGAAGTGAAAGCAAGGCGGGGGTGGATCCGGGCCATCCAATCGGGCACAGGAGACTGAAGGTGGTGAGAACAAAGCCCTGGTGACCTACACGGCTCAAACCAACCGACCAAACGAGCATGAGTTCATCCGCCGATCAGAAATGGATGCTCTCATCAAGCTTCTCAAGGACAATGGTAACACATTTGGTAACCTCAGGGGGTACTCTTTTGGTGCAACTAAGATTGCTAGTACTCATGATAAAACTAATGCTTATAGTCACTCTAAGAATGCTGGTTTATCTCATAGTGCTTGTAACATGTCTAAACCATTGATAGTTGATTCAGGAGCATCTCATCATATGATTAGTGACACTACCCTAATTAGAGATATTGAGCCTGCGCATGGACATGTTATGATAGCTAATGGTGATAGAATTCCAATAAGGGGTATAGGCAAGCTTAAACTGTTTGATAAAGAATCTAGATGCTTCTACATGCCTGAGTTTACTTCAAACTTGTTATCAGTTAAGAAATGCACTAATGATTTGCAATGCAATGTGATCTTTAGTCATAATGATGTGAAGTTTCAGGATATTGAGAGCAGTCGGTTGATTGGGAAAGGAGTTACAAAAGGAGACCTTTACTTGCCCGAGGAGCTTACTTCTTTACCTGATCATAGTTGTTCATTTACTTCTGTTTCTGCTTCCCGCTTAAATAAGAATGCTTTGTGGCATGCTAGACTAGGACATCCTCATGTTAGAGCTTTAAGCTTAATGGTTCCAGGTGTTATGTTTGAGAATAATGATTGTGAAGCTTGTATCTTAGGCAAGCATTGTAAAACTGTGTTTCAAAAGTCTTCTACTATCTATGATCACTGCTTTGATTTAATTCACTCGGATGTTTGGACTTCATCTTGCTTATCTAGGGAGAACCATAAGTACTTTGTCACATTCATAGATGAGAAGTCTAAATACACCTGGATAACCTTGATTCCATCTAAGGATAGAGTGCTTGATGCATTTAGAAATTTTCAAACATATGTGACTAACCATTTCAATGCTAAGCTGGAAAGTTTTAGATCAGATAATGGTGGGGAGTATACCAGTCAAGCCTTCAAGCAGCATCTATCCAAGCATGGTATTCTTCACCAAACGAGCTGCCCTTACACCCCACAACAGAATGGAGTTGCTGAAAGGAAGAACCGGCACCTTATGGAAGTTGCTAGGTCCATGATGTTCCAAGCTAATGTGCCAAAGAGGTTTTGGAGTGATGCGGTGTCTACTGCTTGTTATCTGATAAATCGAACCCCAACTAAGGTTCTTGAAGATCAATCACCCTTTGAGGTGTTGAACAAGCATAGACCAGCCTTAGATCATATCAAGGTCTTTGGTTGTCTATGTTTTGTTCATAAACCGGGGGAGCTAAGAAACAAGTTGGAGGCCAAGAGCACAAAGGGGATGTTTATTGGCTACTCACCTACTCAGAAAGGGTACAAGTGTTATGATCCAGCAACCAGAAGGGTAGTGGTGTCTAGAGATGTGAAGTTCGTGGAAGAACGAGGGTTCTATGAGGAGAAGAACCAAGCAGAACTCAAGGATTTGGCTTCTGACAAGGCAGCCAACTTGAGGATAATTTTGGAGAATCTTGGGATTAACTTATCCCAAGATCCAAGGAGTGGAGGAGGACAACAACAAGAAGGTCCTCCCACGGCTAATGAACAAGAACCCCACCTTGATCATGAGGGGGGAAATGAACCAGAGGAGAAGTATGATGAAGGCTCCACACATGATCAAGGTATGGATCAAGGTGATGAAGAAGCTGGAGATGGAAACCATGAAGAAGAAGAAGAGGTCGAGGAAGCTCAACCAGAAGCAACTCAAGAAGTTCAACCTTTGAGAAGGAGTATGAGGGTGAGAAGAGATCCATCCAACTGGATCAACACTCGGGTGTACTACAATGCCCAAGCAGTAGCACATCCAAGTCAGGTGGTATGCTCGTTTACCAAGTTCCCAAAAGAGCATTGTGCTTTCATCACGAGTCTGGATGAAAGTCATGTTCCACGGACCTATGAAGAAGCCATGAAGGATGATAAGTGGAGAACCTCTGTGGCTGATGAAGTTAATGCTATGATTAAGAACGAGACATGGTATGAAAGTGAGCTTCCTAAAGGGAAGAAAGCAGTAACCAGTATGTGGATATTCACCATCAAGTTCCTGCCAAATGGGAAGATAGATAGAAGGAAGACAAGGCTGGTGGCTAGAGGCTTTACTCAAACGTATGGAGAAGACTATCTTGACACCTTTGCTCCAGTGGCTAAACTTCACACCATCCGGATTGTTCTATTAGTGGCAACCAATCTGAGATGGGATCTTTGGCAAATGGATGTCAAGAATGCATTTCTTCAAGGAGAACTTGAAGAGGAGGTTTACATGAAGACACCACCTGGTCTTGAGAGTCTTGTGAAACCAGGGAATGTGCTGAGGTTGAAGAAGGCTATATATGGCCTAAAGCAATCGCCTAGAGCTTGGTACAACAAGCTAAGCACCACTCTGAATTGGAGAGGCTTTAGGAAGTCTGAGTTGGATCACACCCTCTTCACTCTCACCACAACCTCAGGTATCATTGTCCTCCTTGTTTATGTTGATGATATCATCATAACAGGAAGTGACAAAGAAGGTATACAAGATACTAAAGATTATCTAAAATCTGTGTTTGAAATCAAAGACTTAGGGGAGATGAAATACTTCCTTGGAATTGAGATATGTAGATCCAAGGAAGGCTTGTTCATGTCCCAGAGGAAATACACTCATGATCTTTTGAAAGATGCAGGTAAAATTGGTGGGAAGACAGCTAGAATGCCATTGTGAAAGTTTTCAGAGAACAAGTGCTTGAGTGATGATGAACGAGTGTGGAGATGTTGAGGATGAGACTCGATGAGGAAGAACGAGAGACTGATGGAAGAGTGAGAGTGATTCGTGAGAGAGAATGAGAGATTATGAGAGTATATGAGAGATTATAAGTCTAAGTAACCAGAGAATAGAGAGAATAAAGAGAATAGAGACTAAGAGATTGTGAAGGAGAGAAAATCTCAGCTTGTTTATTAACCATCGACATACAAGTGTATAAATAGGAAAGGAGAGCTACTGTTGAACAAGAGGGGTTCACTTGATAGAGAAAGATTAGAGGAATGGAGAAGGTTTGGATTTGGGGTGTCCGTACATGTCCGTACAAGTTTGGCCGTACAAGGCCGTAAAAAAGTTACCCGGGTGAACTTGGTCGAAAGTTACCCGAGGTAAATGTAACTCGACCAAAAGTTACATTTACCATTTACCACCCCGACTCAAGCTTGGTTCGCAGATAAGGAAGACCAAAGGAAGAGCTGTGGACAGGCTGGCTCATGTGGCTAAGAAAGGAAGAGCATCTGGTCAAGATTCCTTTGGCATCTCGCGTGTGAAGCTTCTCGTCCAAGTATTTGAATTAGGCGCCTAAACGAGCCTTGACTTCACAAGCTTAGTCTTCTATCCGTTGAAACCTTATCCCCTTGTTGCCCTAAGCTTTCCTCTATATATTGTAACCCTCTTGTCGAACATTAATCAATCAAGCAACTCATTTCTTTTCTCTTAGTCTCTCTAGTCTCTCGGTTCATCCAAAATGGGTTCTTAGATCCAAATCTCTTAAAGTCTTATTCTTTAGTCTCGAATCCTCTAAATCTCTTCTTCCTTTCTTATTCTACTCAGATTCTACTCTAGATTTCATGGTATCAGAGCCAGGTTCACTTGAATCTGGGTTTGTTTGAGTTTGTTCATACAAAGTTTCATCCTTTTGTTCCTAAAGTTCAAAGTCTCAACCTTTTGTTCCGGGAATGGAGAATACAAAGACTACTGTCATTCCGGTTACCCTTAAGGGAGGAAACTACCTTCTTTGGTCTCGTGTGGTGAAGACAGCCGTGGGAAGTAAGGGTCTTTGGAGTCACATCCTTGAGAGTGAAGCTCCAAAACTCATTACTCGTGAAGGCGACAAAGAGGTGGTGGTTTGCGATGAAGTGAAGTGGATCCAGGAGGACAACCTGGTGATATCCATTCTCCAGAGGTCACTGGATCCATCGATCTTAGAAGCCTACAGCTACTGTGAGAAAGCTAAGGATCTATGGGATACACTTCAATAGGTGTATGGAAACATCTCAAACCTCACCCGGGTATTTGAGATCAAGAGAGCTATCAACAACTTAGCTCAAGAAGACATGGAGTTTACTAAACACTTGGGAAAGTTTAGAGCTTTGTGGTCAGAACTTGAGATGCTGAGGCCTAGTACTACTGATCCGGATGAGCTTAATGAGAGACGTGAGCAAGACAAGGTCTTTGGCCTATTGCTTACTCTCAATACTACCTACAACGATCTCATTAAGCACATCCTTAGATCCGAGAAACTCCCAACTCTTGAAGACGTTTGTGCTCAGATCTAGAAGGAGCAAGGATCGTTGGGGCTCTTTGGAGGGAAGGGGGAGCTAACTCTGGCAAATCAAGCCGAGGTGCCTCAAGCAAACAAAGCTCACAAGTATGAAGACCGGAGGTTCACTGGAAACTATGAAGAAAGGAGGTTTAGGGGAAACTGTGATCATTGCAAGAGGCATGGACACAAGAAGAGCCAATGCTGGATTCTCCATCCTCACCTCAAGCCGGCCAAGTTCATGAAGGAAAGGGAGGCTCGTGAAAATGTCACTTATGGCACAAGTGATCAAACTGGGGCAGGAACCTCTAACCGGGCCAATGAAGCAGAAGGGCGTGAAGGTGGTGAGAGCAAGGCGTTGGTGACCTATACTGCCCATCAACCACGACCCAATGAGCATGAGTTCATCCGCCGATCTGAGATGGATGTTCTCATCAAAATGCTCAAGGATAATGGTAACAATCTTGGTAATATTAGTGGGTACTCATTTGGAGCATATAAGATTGCTAGTACTGCTAAAAATGATAGTGCCTACACCCATTCTAGGATGCTTGGTCAATCTCACACTGCTCATAACATGTCTAAACCTTTGATAGTAGATTCAGGTGCATCTCATCATATGATCAGTGATACTAGTCTTATTAGAGACATTGAACCTGGGCATGGACATGTAATAATTGCTAATGGAGATAGGATACCAATAAGAGGTGTAGGCAAGTTGAAACTGTTTGACAAAGAATCTAAAGCTTTCTATATGCCTGGGTTTACTTCAAACTTACTTTCTGTCAAGAAGTGTACCACTGATATGCATTGCAAAGTTATCTTTAGTCCTAACGATGTGAAGTTTCAGGATATTGAGAGCAAACGGTTGATCGGGCAAGGAGTAACCAAAGGAGACCTTTATATGCTTGAAGAACTTAGTTCTGTGCCTGATCATAATTGCTCGTTTACTTCTGTTCCTGTTTCTGCTTTGAATAAGAATGCTTTGTGGCATGCTAGACTAGGACATCCTCATGTTAAAGCTTTAAACTTAATGGTTCCAGGTGTTGTGTTTGAAAATAATGATTGTGAAGCTTGTATTTTAGGCAAGCATTGTAAGACTGTTTTTCATAAATCCACAACCATCTATGAACATTGCTTTGATCTGATTCACTCTGATGTTTGGACTGCACCATGTTTGTCTAGGGAGAATCCCAAGTATTTTGTAACATTCATAGATGAGAAGTCTAAATACACCTGGATAACCTTGATCCCATCTAAAGATAGGGTGCTTGATGCATTTAGAAATTTTTAGAACTATGTGACTAACCAGTTTAATGCCAAGTTGAAAATTTTTAGATCATATAATGGAGGGGAGTATACCAGCCAAGCATTCAAACATCATCTATCTCAACATGGCATACTCCACCAGACAAGTTGCCCCAATACCCCTCAACAGAATGGAGTAGCCGAGAGGAAGAACAGACACCTTATGGAGGTTGCTTGGTCCATGATGTTTCAAGCAAATGTCCCCAAGAGGTTTTGGAGTGATGCAGTGTCTACAGCTTGTTATCTCATCAACAGAACACCAACGAGGATCCTGGACAACCAGTCTCCATTTGAAGTCTTGAACAAACATAGACCAACCTTGGATCACCTTCGGGTCTTTGGTTGCTTATGTTTTGTTCTAAGACAGGGAGAGTTGAGAAACAAACTGGAGGCAAAGAGCACTAATGGGATGTTTATTGGGTACTCACCGACTCAGAAAGGTTATAAGTGCTATGATCCTATAACCAGAAGAGTTCTGGTATCAAGGGAAGTGAAGTTAATTGAAGAAAGGGGGTATTATGAAGAAAAGAACCAGGCAGAGTTAAAGGATCTTGCATCTGACAAAGCAGCTAACTTGAGGATCATACTAGAGAGTCTTGGGATTTATCTTTCCCAGGATCCTAAGACTGGAGGAGGACAACCACAAGGTCCCCCCAATAATGAAGAAGAACAAGCTCCCCACTTCGACCATGAGGGGGGAAATGAACCAGAAGATCAACCAGAAGTTGGAGAGGACTCTGGTTCTCATGATCAAAGTGTGGAACAAGAGGAAGAAATGGTGAACGAGGAGGAAGAAGGATCAGTTCAAGATGGAGGTCAGAACCAAGATCAAGAACTGGCTGTTGAACAACAACTAAGGAGGAGCACTAGGATCAGGAATCCACCAACCAATTGGGTGAACACTAGAGTGTATTATAATGCTCAGACAGTAGAGCATCCTGCTCAAGTTTCCTGCTCTCTTGCCCACTATCCTGAAGAACACTGTGTCTTCATGATGAATCTGGATGATAGCTACATTCCTCGGTCTTATGAGGAAGCAATGAAGGACAAAGAATGGAGAGAGTCAGTAGGAGCTGAAGCAACCACAATGATCAAGAATGATACTTGGTATGAGAGTGAATTACCAAGAGGGAAGAAGGCAGTGTCTAGTAGATGGATCTTCACAATCAAGTATCTTGCAAATGGAAAGATAGACAGAAAGAAGACTCGGTTAGTAGCAAGAGGGTTTACCCAAACCTATGGTAAAGACTATCTTGATACGTTTTCCCCAGTTGCAAAACTCCACACCATCAGGATAGTTCTTTCAATAGCAGTCAATCTTAAGTGGGGACTTTGGCAGATGGATGTGAAGAATGCATTTCTTCAAGGGGAACTTGAAGACGAGGTCTACATGTATCCTCCACCGGGGTTGGAGCAGTTGGTCAAGGAAGGAAATGTTCTTAGACTGAAGAAAGCTACATATGGCCTTAAACAATCGCCAAGGGCTTGGTACAACAAGTTGAGCACAACCTTGAATGGAAGAGGCTTCAAGAAATCCGAGCTAGACCACACTCTCTTCACCCTCACCACTCCATCAGGTATCATTGTTCTTCTAGTGTATGTTGATGATATCATCATCACTGGAAGTGACAAAGAAGGTATTCAACTCACCAAAGATTACTTGAAGTCTGTGTTTGAAATCAAAGACTTAGGAGAGATGAAATACTTTCTTGGAATAGAGATATGTAGGTCCAAGGAAGGTTTGTTCTTGTCTCAAAGGAAATATACACTTGATCTCTTGAAAGATGCAGGTATACAAGGAGGGAAGACATTCAAGACACCTTTGGAGGATGGATACAAAGTTCCTCGTGAGGGGGAGATAAAAGACAGTCCACCATTCCAGGATGCCAAGCTTTATAGAAAGCTTGTTGGTAAGTTGATCTACCTAACTACCACACGACCTGATATATGCTTTGCTGTGAACCAGGTAAGTCAACACATGCAAGGACCAAGGGAACATCACTGGAACATGGTGAACCGTCTCCTCATGTACCTGAATGGATCACCAGATCAAGGAGTCTGGATGGGATGCAATGAGAGCACTGAAGTGGTAGGGTATTGTGATTCAGATTGGGCTGGAGACAGGATGGATAGGAAGTCTACTACTGGATATTGCACATTCATTGGTGGGAATCTTGTCACTTGGAAGAGCAAGAAGCAGAAGGTAGTCTCCTGCTGGAGTGCTGAAGCTGAGTATAGAGCCATGTTGAAGCTTACAAACGAGCTGGTTTGGATCAAGGGTATACTGAAGCACTTAGGAATTGAGCAGGCCACACCCATGACAATGCACTGTGACAACCAAGCAGCCATCCACATTGCATCCAACTCGGTGTTCAATGAAAGGACGAAGCATATTGAAGTCGATTGCCATAAGGTAAGGCAGATGATTGTTTCTGGAGACATTCTACCTTGCTTTACCAGAAGTGAAGATCAGTTAGCCGATGTTTTCACCAAGGCAGCCAGACAGAAAACTATAGAGTCCATTCATACCAGACTTGGACTCTTAGACCTCACCAAACGAGGTTGATCCCCTTGCCATGGGGTCTTTACTCTTTTCCTTGTTGAGGTTTTATCCCTAAGGAGGGTTTTCTTTGATAAGGTTTTTAATGAGAAAGATCTCATGGCATTCCAAGCTTGACTTGTTCCACATGGTCAAGCTTGAGGGGGAGTGTTGAACAAGAGGGGTTCACTTGATAGAGAAAGATTAGAGGAATGGAGAAGGTTTGGATTTGGGGTGTCCGTACATGTCCGTACAAGTTTGGCCGTACAAGGCCGTACAAAAGTTACCCTGGTGAACTTGGTCGAAAGTTACCCGAGGTAAATGTAACTCGACCAAAAGTTACATTTACCATTTACCACCCCGACTCAAGCTTGGTTCGCAGATAAGGAAGACCAAAGGAAGAGCTGTGGACAGGCTGGCTCATGTGGCTAAGAAAGGAAGAGCATCTGGTCAAGATTCCTTTGGCATCTCGCGTGTGAAGCTTCTCGTCCAAGTATTTGAATTAGGCGCCTAAACGAGCCTTGACTTCACAAGCTTAGTCTTCTATCCGTTGAAACCTTATCCCCTTGTTGCCCTAAGCTTTCCTCTATATATTGTAACCCTCTTGTCGAACATTAATCAATCAAGCAACTCATTTCTTTTCTCTTAGTCTCTTCAGTCTCTCGGTTCATCCGAAATGGGTTCTTAGATCCAAATCTCTTAAAGTCTCTTTCTTTAGTCTCGAATCTTCTAAATCTCTTCTTCCTTTCTTATTCTACTCAGATTCTACTCTAGATTTCAGCTACTCTAGGGTTTACAAAATGTCAGAGCAAGCATGTGGAGTCAAGGGAAGGTTTGAAATGAGTGGAGCAGGAGCTATACACGCTTAGGACAGCCTGTTAAGTTGAGGTATCTAGTTTGTGTGGAATAGAGAGGAGGAAAAGAGAGTGGTTTGAGTCGACCTTGTCCGTACAAGGCCGTACAAGGCCGTACAGGTCGTACATGCCGTACAGGTCGTACATGCCGTACAGGCCGTACAGGCTGTACAAGGGCGACTCAAAAGATCTTTAAACCATGTTTTGGCAATGTGCAAAAATGGGGTTGTCCGTACAAGAAAAAGTTACTGAGGTGAAAAAGGTAAAAGAGGAGAACTTACCATGAGAAGATCGAGTGGTTAACTTGGAGTGAAAGAAAGGGTTTGGTCGGGTAAACCTTGAAGCTTTAGGCGCCAAGGTTACCGTTTGTAGATAAGGCTTGGTCAAGCTTCCAGCCGGTGCAAGCTGTAAAGTGAGGAGCATCTAGTCAAGATGCCATTGGCATCTAGCCACCAGAGCCACTCGTTTGAACCATTAGGCGCGCCTCTTCTCCTGTCCACATGCTTTCCCTCTCTTGCTTTAGGAAACCCTTGTAAACCCTCTCTATATATTCTGAACTCTCTCTATGAATAAAGCATACATTTCTCTCTAAACTTTCGAGTCTCACAATGTTCTTCATAGTCTTCATTAATCTTCTTAGTTCTTAGTCAAACCGAGTCTTTTGTTCATCAAATCACTTTCTAGTCTCGTTCTTGTTACTTCTTCATCTAAGATCCTAAAATATCTTATGGTATCAGAGCCAGGTTCATCACGATCTGGGTTTGTGTTCATTGAGTTGAAGAAGATCAAGGTTGAAGCTTTTTGAAGATCTAAAGCTGTTCTTTGAAGATCCGGGTAGAAGACTGAAGTTTGAAGCTTGTGTGGTGTAAAAGCTTGAGTCTTTCACGTTCTTACCTTCAAAGACTCAACCTTTCCTCTCATTTCTGGGTTCATCCGTGTTCTAAGGTATAGATCCTTTCATTTCCAAGCTTTTGAAGTCAAGCTGGTTGTAGATGGATAGTGTTAGCATGAAGGTTCCGGTTACTCTAAAGGGGAGTAACTATCGGTTGTGGTCTCGTTTGGTGAAGACTGCTGTGGGAAGTAAGGGCTTATGGGGTCATATCACATTCGGTGAAGCTCCTAATCTCATTACTCAAGAAGGTGAAACTGCAAGTGCCACAAGTGAGGTGGAGAAGTGGCAGCAAGAAGACATGATGGTGATGACACTTCTTCAAGGATCTCTTGAGACTCCTATCATGGAAGCTTATAGCTACTGTGAAACCGCAAAGGATCTATGGGAGACCTTGAAGAAGGTGTATGGAAACATCTCAAACTTGAGCCAAGTGTTTGAGGTGAAGAGAGCAATCAACGGGTTGCTACAAGAAGATATGGAGTTCACTAAGCATCTTGGAAGGTTCCGAGCCCTCTGGTCCGAGTTAGAGATGCTGAGACCAAGCACGGTTGATGCTGATGAGTTGAATGAAAGGCGAGAGCAAGATAAGGTCTTTGGGCTCTTGCTCACTCTAAACCCTGCCTACAACAGCCTCATCAAGCATATCCTGAGAGCTGAGAAGCTTCCATCTCTAGAAGATGTGTGTGCTCAGATACAAAAGGAGCAAGGCTCTATTGGGTTGTTTGGAGGTAAGGGGGAGCTTACCTTGACTAACCAAGCTGCGCAACATGATCAGGTTGAAACACCAATGGCAAACAAAGCTGCGTTCAACAAGTATGAAGACCGGAGGTTCAATGGTAACTGTGATCATTGCAAGAAGCACGGCCACAAGAAGAGTCAGTGCTGGATCCTCCACCCACATCTCAAGCCGGCCAAGTTCATGAAGGAAAGGGAAGCTAGAGCTCACATCTCGGAGGGGTCAACTGTTGCAAGCACAAGCAAGACAACCGATGGTGATAAGAGGGAGGCTAGGGAAGGAAAGTCCCTTGTTGCCTATATGGGTGGTACCAGCAGGAACAATGATCAAGACTACATCCGGAGGTCTGACATTGAAGCCCTCATCAAAATGCTCAAGGAGAATGGTAACACCTTTGGTAACCTTAATGGGTATTCTCTTGGTGCTTCAATGGTTGATAGTAAGCTAGAAAATGTGATTGATCTTAGGACTGATAGAACTGGTAGGACATTAGAAATGAACCGCCAAAGTCTTGCTTGTTCTATTCCTAAAGATACTTGTCATATTGCTAATAGCTCAGCTAAACCTTTGATAGTAGACTCAGGAGCCTCCCATCACATGATAAGTGACACCAATCTGATCAAAGATATTAAACCAGCTAATGGTCTTGTCATGATTGCTAACGGTGAAAAGATTCCTATTAGAGGAGTGGGAAATCTAAAACTGTTTAGTAAGAACTCAAGAGCTTTCTATATGCCTGAATTCACTTCAAATTTGTTATCAGTTAAGAAATGTACTAATGATTTGAATTGTAAGGTGATATTCAGTCCTAACGAGGTTGAGTTTCAGGATATTGAGAGCCAAAGGATGATTGGAAAAGGAGTTACCAAGGGCGAGTTATATATGCTTGAAGAGCTTGATCCTGTTTCTAATCATAGTTGTTCCTTTACTACTGTTTCTTCTGCTTTGAATAAGAATGCTTTGTGGCATGCTAGACTAGGACATCCTCATGTTAGAGCTTTGAACTTGATGTTACCAGGTGTTATTTTCGAAAATAATGAGTGTGAAGCTTGCATTTTAGGCAAGCATTGTAAGAATGTCTTTCCAAGATCATCTACTGTTTATGAGAAGTGCTTTGATTTGATTCATTCTGATGTTTGGACTGGTCCTTGCATATCTAGGGATAATCATAAGTATTTTGTGACATTCATTGATGAAAAATCTAAATACACCTGGTTAACACTCATTCCATCTAAAGACAGAGTCCTTGATGCATTTAAAATTTTTCAATCCTATGTGACTAACCATTATCATGCCAAGTTTAAAATTTTTAGATAAGATAATGGAGGAGAGTACACAAGTCATGCCTTAAAGGAGGTTGTACAGGCCGCACAGGCCGTACAAGGCCGTACAAGGTCGACTCAAAAGAGCTTTAAACCATGTTTTGGCAATGTGCAAAAATGGGGTTGTCCGTACAAGAAAAAGTTACTGAGGTGAAAAAGGTAAAAAGGTAAAAGAGGAGAACTTACCATGAGAAGATCGAGTGGTTAACTTGGAGTGAAAGAAAGGGTTTGGGTCGGGTAAACCTTGAAGCTTTAGGCGCCAAGGTTACCGTTTGTAGATAAGGCTTGGTCAAGCTTCCAGCCGGTGCAAGCTGTAAAGTGAGGAGCATCTAGTCAATATGCCATTGGCATCTAGCCACTAGAGCCACTCGTTTGAACCATTAGGCGCGCCTCTTCTCCTGTCCACATGCTTTCCCTCTCTTGCTTTACGAAACCCTTGTAAACCCTCTCTATATATTCTGAACTCTCTCTATGAATAAAGCATACAGTTCTCTCTAAACTTTCGAGTCTCACAATGTTCTTCATAGTCTTCATTAATCTTCTTAGTTCTTAGTCTAAACCGAGTCTTTTGTTCATCAAATCTCTTTCTAGTCTCGTTCTTGTTACTTCTTCATCTAAGATCCTAAAAGATCTTACAGCCTGGCTGGTCAAGAGTGTAACTTGGCCTAGAATCGGCCACCAAGGCCTATGCATCTATCCAGAGATCAGTCCAGGTTCAGCCTCCTTCCTTTCCAGCCTGAACCTTATCCATAAATGGTCAAGACAAGCAGATGAAATACTTCCTTGGAATTGAGATATGTAGATCCAAGGAAGGCTTGTTCATGTCCCAGAGGAAATACACTCTTGATCTTTTGAAAGATGCAGGTAAAATTGGTGGGAAGACAGCTAGAATGCCATTGGAGGATGGGTACAAAGTACCACGAGAGGCGGAGATTGAGAACAGCCAATACCTTAAAGACCCTAAACTTTATAGGAGGATGGTTGGTAAGTTAATATACTTGACCATTACCCGTCCTGATATCTGTTTTGCTGTGAACCAGGTAAGCCAGCACATGCAACAACCAAGGGAACATCACTGGAGAATGGTGGACCGAATCCTGAGCTACCTCAATAGATCACCAGGCCAAGGAGTATGGATGGGGTGTAATGAGAACACTTAAGTGGTGGGATACTGTGATGCAGATTGGGCAGGAGATAGGTCTGATAGAAAGTCCACTACCGGCTATTGCACGTTTATTGGAGGAACCTTGTCACTTGGAAAAGCAAGAAGCAGAAGGTGGTCTCCTGTTCAAGTGCTGAAGCTGAGTATAGAGCCACGTTGAAGCTGACAAATGAATTGGTGCGGATCAAAGGGATACTGAAGCATCTAGGAGTTGAGCAAGCCGCACCAATGACTATGCATTGTGACAACCAGGCAGCTATCCACATTGCAACCAACTCAGTGTTCCAAGAAAGAACCAAGCACATTGAGGTAGACTGCCACAAGGTGAGGCAGATGATTGTTCTTGGAGAGATCTTGCCATGTTATACAAGAAGTGAGGATCAGTTGGCGGATGTCTTTACCAAGGCAGCAAGTCAGAAGGTCATTGAGTCTATTCACACCAGATTAGGACTCATTGATCTTTCACTAGACAACTAATCCCCTCGCTATGGGGTCTTTACTCTTTTTCCCTCTTCAAGGGGTTTTGTCACACAAAGGGTTTTCTTCTTGGTGAGGTTTTTAATGAGGAAGATCTCATAGCATTCCAAGCTTGACTTGTTCCACATGGTCAAGCTTGAGGGGGAGTGTTGTTCTGAGTAAATAAGAGAAGAGGTTTTAGAGGCTTATTCTGAAGTTTGGGAACAAAAGAAGGTTGATGCAAAAGTTCGGGCAAGTGTACGGAAGGTATGGCCTGTACGGACTATACGGCCGACCGTACGGACCACTCAACCTAAATAGCTTTAAACCCGACCTAAACTCATTTTGGTCATGTGCAAAATCCGGGTCAAGTTGTACGGATGGACCTTGTCCGTACAACCCTTGGTCCGTACATCCATGACCGATACTTGGACATCAAGGCAAGAGAAGGCAAGGTAAACTGGTGAGGTAAAAGGGAGAAGGTTAACTCGGGTGGTTACTTGGTAAAGAAGTGGCTCGCGGATAAGGAGAGTAAGCTTCACCTAGACAGCCTGTCCCGAGCTGGAAAGGTGAAGGCATCTAGTCAAGATGCCAAAGGCATCTCGCCCCCTAAGCCACAAGTTCAAAACCAGGTGCGCTCCTCTCCTTGACCGGCCACGTCTCTTCCTTTATGTCCATTCCTTTTGTATCCGTTGTAAAGCCTCTATACAAGTGTAAACACCTCTTTGGTTAATATATCAAGCAATTCTCGAGTCTCTCTTATTCTCTCTAATGTTCTTGGTGTTCTTCATCTCGAAATGGTTTCTTAACCAAGTCTCAAGCTTTTAGTCTCCAAATCTCTTTTAGTCTCTCTTAAACTCTATTCCATCCGTTTATTCTCTGTTTCTACTCAATCTTTCACTTTGTCACTTGAATCCCTCACACTTGGCCGGTTGCAACCTCTTCATGGCAACACCAACTTGATGGGAGGTGTGTGGAGCTTTCAGCTTCAGTTTTCAATCACCTCACCACAGAGGCCGCATTGAACTGAGCTTTCATAGACACACAACCAAGGCTGCTCTGAACAGCCTCTTTGCATAGACACGCCACTTCCTAGACCCAGTTTGGTGATCCTTTGTTGAAGTCCTTGCACGGCTTGATACTGGACCATGGATCATGTACATTTAGACTCCCCCTCAAGCTTAACTCCGAGACTATGGAAGGAGCTAAGCTTGTTAGATTAGTGTATACAGTTCCATGGTCTTAAGGAACCATCAGTCTTTCCAAGACTTGATTTCCTAACCCTTATGAGTTTTGGCTCTCTTCCTTATACCAGGAACAATTGGTGTTTGAATCACCTTAAAAGCCCTCACAAGGTAGTTTCTCATTGTATGATAACCCACTCTACACTTCTTGTAGACTTTGGGACTGACACGTCCATGTGGTATCATACAATGGAATCATCCTCTCATTGCATAATCAATCACACTACACTTCCTGTAGTTTGTGGACTGACTCGTCCAGTGATGATATGCAATGGCATTAGACCATTCTCTTGTCACCTTGGTTTGGTTTGTCACCGTATCCTGAGTACCTGACATCACCACAACTCAATGCAAAGATTAGATCATCCCATTGGGACCAAACCAAGATCACACATCCGGTTTGATCACCAATGGCTCAACAAACTATGATCTTGAAACAAGCTAATCACAAGAACAAGATCAAGCATTTTTCAATCTCTAAAGTGCAATGTATGCTTTCAACAATACACTGACACTTTAGGCTTTCAATTTCATGCAACAATAGATGCAACAAATTAAGCAATACTATATGAATGCAATGGGTTCAATCCGAGAGCTAAAAGAGACTATGCACACCAGTTCCAATCAAAACCAATGATGCAAGTAACCTAGACGGCTTCTAAATGATGCAAGGCACACTGATGAATTAAACTAAGGCATTAGAACCAATATGCAACCGGTTTGAACTTAGACAAAATGAGATATGCTTATGCAAAACAGATTATCAAAACCATGAAGCAAGAGCTTAGACAACTTCTAAATGCTTCAAGACAACCATGATGGATAAGCTATGACAAAAGCGACCATGAACACACTACAATGCAATAAACAAGCCAGGAGATCCTGGGACACAAAGACCACTCAATGCACAACTAAACAAAGACACAAGCTCTTATTAAGGGTTTAGGAGGTTTGCCTACAACCCAAGGAATCTGAGCTGATTCCTTGAACCTCCATGGACACGGCTCATCTGAACTTGGCAGGTTTGAGATGTGGGTTAAGCACCCAACACCTCTCCTTGGTGTGTCCATCCCTCTTGCAATGCTCGCACTTGAGACCCCTTCTGTCCTCCCTCTTGTAAGCCGCCTTGTTGGACTGAGGATCTGCTTCCGCTTGTGAAGGAAGGAGAGGACTCTCCTTTGCTTCAAACAACCCGTGTGAACCTTCCTCCTTTTGGACTTGGGAACACACCTCTTCAAGCGTGGGAAGCTTCTCAGACCTTAGGATATGCTTGATAAGGTCATTGAAGGAAGGACTGAGGGTTAAGAGCAGACCAAACACCTTGTCTTGCTCCCTTCTTTCATTCAACACCTCTGGATCAATGGATTGAGGTCTCAGCATCTCTAGTTCAGACCAAAGGGCTCAGAACTTTCCCAGATGAACTGTGAACTCCTCATTCTCTTGGGACAGGTTGTTGATGCCTCTCTTGATTTCAAAGACTCGGCTGAGATTAGAGATGTTACTATTGACATGAAGACATGAATAAAAGATGGAGACAAAGAGAAGAGATGCATTTGGGTGAGTTGGAATGTTTTGGTCCGTACAGACTTGGAACACAAGTCATTCCGTACAAGACTTGACTTCCAAGCAAGCAAGTGACCTAACTTGGGTTGGAAGGCAAGGAAGTGGTTTAAACTCGACAAGAAGAGTGTTTGTTGGTCAAGGAGACGTTGGAGACTTTTGGAAGCAAGTGGAATTCAAAAATAGATCAGATCACATGTTCTACTTAGGGGAGAAGGAGCTGTTTAGGTCCTGTGACTTTCAGGCTCCACTATCTCGACCAAGAAGCCTTATTATACTCTTATTCTTCTTGTGTGCATCCTACTTGTTTTGTCTTTAAATATTGTATCTCTGGAAACTGAATCAAGCAAGGAAACAATCCTTCTTTACTCTCATTCTGGAATCACTCTCTCTCTCCTCTCTTTCTCTCTTGTTCTTCACTAAGTTCTTCATTTTCTTACATGGTATCAGAGCTTTAAGCTCCTAAACCACTCTATTTCTTCCGCAAACACTCTCTTTTCACTCTATACTTCAGTTATATCCGATTATTTTCTTTATATCTTGAAGAACATTCTTTTGTCCAGTGGATATTAGGACTGTTCTTGCAAGTTTCTGGGCGGATCTTGACCATTTCACTTCATTTCTCTTCATATCTCTTTATATCTTCACGGTTTAAAGAGAGTATAATTTGTTTCTACTTGTTCTATCCGGTTACTTTCTTTATATCTTGAAGAATATCCTTTTGTCCAGTGGATATTAGGACTGTTCTTGCAAGTTTCTGGGCTGTTCTTGACCATTTCGCTTCTTTTCTCTTCATATCTCCTTATATCTTCAAGGTTTAAAGAGAGTATAGTTTGTTTCTACTTGTCTCTCTCTGTCAAGTGTTCCAAAATTTCAAAAATTTCTACTCAGTCCACTCTATTACCCACTGGACAATAGCAAGTCAAAATGGAGCAACATAAGCAAATGGTCATTCCAGTCACTTTGAAGGGTTTGAACTACCTACTATGGTCGATATTGACCAAAACTTCCCTTGGTGGAAGAGGTCTATGGGAGCATATCACCTCAGGAGAAGCCCCAAGACAAATCACCCAAGGAGAAGATGGCAGAGAAGTTGTAGTGACAGATGAAGGCAAATGGACTCAGGAGGATTTCATGGTGCTGTCTGCCTTGCAAAGTTCTCTAGATGGTCCCATTATGGAAGCCTACTCCTACTGTGAAACAGCAAAGGAGTTGTGGGACACCTTGAAGAAGGTTTATGGAAACACTTCAAACCTCAGCAGAGTCTTTGAAGTAAAGAAGGCTATCAACAACTTGCATCAGGAGGATATGGACTTTACCAAGCACTTTGGGAAGTTTAGAGCCTTGTGGGCTGAGCTGGAGATGCTAAGGCCAAGCACCACTGATCCTACTGTCCTCAATGGAAGGCGTGAGGAAGATAAGGTATTTGGGTTGCTACTCACCCTTAACTCCTCTTTCAATGATGTCATTAAACACATACTGAGAGCTAAGGATCTACCAAGTCTGGATGATGTTTGTGCTCAACTCCAAAAGGAGCAAGGATCTTATGGGTTGTTTTGTGGGAAAGGAGAGCTGTCCATGGCTAGTAAGGCTGAAAAGATAGAGGTTATCTCAGCCAACAAGGTCTTCTACAAACCAGGGGGTGGAGTTGACAAGAGCATGACGTGTGAACATTGCAAGAGGCAAGGTCATTCCAAGAACAACTGCTTGATACTTCATCCTCATCTCCGACCTCCCAAGTTCAACCAGGCAAGGGCACATGAAGCAAGAGCACATGAGCCAAGCAATCGCCCTATGCGCATGGGAGAGCCATGGTCTCAACAACACATGCAGTTGGTTCAACCTCTCAGGCCACTTCTCAACTCCCCAATGATGATGACTTCATCCGCAAGTCAGACATTGAGGCCCTTATAAAGGCACTCAATGCAAACTCTGGTAACAATTGTAATAATGCTCTCACATCTATTCATAATGCAAATCAAACTACTAGGCCCTTGATAATTGACTCAGGAGCTTCTCACCATATGATTAGGGATGTTAAGCTCATTAGTGATATCAAACCGGCTCAAGGAAGTGTAGTGATTGAAAATGGTGATAGAATACCTATTGAAGGGATAGGGAATCTTAAATTGTTTGATAAGGAGTCCCAAGCATTTTACATGCCAACTTTCACCTCTAATCTGTTATCTGTTAAAAGAGCAACTAAAGATCTTAAGTGCAAAGTTATTTTCAGTCCTGATAATGTTTGCTTTCAGGATATTAAGACCAGCAAGATGCTGGGAAAAGGTGTGAGCAAGGGAGAACTTTATTTAATTGAAGACACCAAGATTAGATCAGATTTCTCTTGTGCTTTTAATTCTGCTTCTGGTTTAGCTAGTGATGTTCTGTGGCATGCTAGATTAGGTCACCCCCATGCTCGTGCCTTAGAACTAATGTTTCCTAACCTATCTTTTAAAAATGAAAATTGTGAGGCTTGTATTCTTGGTAAACATTGCAAATCTGTTTTTCCTAAATCAGTGACCATCTATGAAAACTGCTTTGATTTGATTCACTCTGATGTGTGGACAGCACCTTGTGCTTCTAGGGAGAACCATAAATATTTTGTTACCTTCATAGATGAAAAATCCAAATATACTTGGCTCACTTTGATTCAAAGTAAAGATAGGGTGTTAGAAGCTTTCATTAACTTCCAAACCTATGTATCTAACCATTTCAACTCTAAGATCAAAATATTTAGGTCTGATAATGGTGGGGAGTACACAGGTCATGCCTTCAAACATCATCTAGCAAAACATGGCATTATACATCAGACAAGCTGCCCATATACACCACAACAGAATGGAGTTGCTGAAAGGAAGAATCGCCATCTCATGGAGGTTGCAAGGAGCATGATGTTCCACACCAATGTCCCTAAAAGATTTTGGGGAGATGCTGTTGTATCAGCTTGCTACCTAATCAATAGGATTCCAACCAGAATCCTCCAAGATGTCTCTCCCTTTCAGGTATTGAATAAAATCAAACCTCCAATTGATCATTTACGTGTATTTGGGTGTGTGTGTTATGTCTTGACACAAGGAGAACAGAGAAATAAACTAGAAGCCAAGAGTGTCAAGGGAATGTTCATAGGCTATTCACACACGCAGAAAGGGTACAAGTGCTACATCCCTGAATCAAGAAGGGTTATGGTTTCAAGGGATGTGAAGTTTGTGGAAACAAAAGGGTACTATGCTGAGAAGAGTTGGGAAAGCCTTAGAGATCTCTCACATGGACCCTCTGATAGGGCAAACAATCTGCGCATCATTATGGAGAGCCTAGGTATCACTCAGCCTCATGCCAGTGAGGAACCAAGGAGATCACCTACTTCTCCAGTGACTGAAAGAACTGGAGAGGAAGCTACACCAGTAGACCATCCTCATCCTGAGGAGGACACTGAACCTTAATCACAACAACAAAGGGAAGATGATTCAGCAACAACACATGATCAAGATGGACTACATGAATCTGAACCTGACCAGTCTAGTGAAGATCAAGATCAGGGAGAGCATGTAGAGACAGGGGTTGAAGAGCAACAGATTCAACCACTAAGGAGAAGTACCAGGATAAGGAAAGATCCATCCCATTGGATCAACACCAGAGTATACTTCAACAACAAGGCATTAGCACATCCCATACAAGCAACCTGCTCAATGGCATACTATCCTCAAGAACACCAAGCCTTCATCAGCAACCTGGATCAAGAGTACATTCCAAGGTCTTATGAAGAGGCAATGGCACTGGATGGATGGAGAGAGTCAGTTGGAGATGAGATCAATGCCATGATCAAGAATGATACTTGGTATGAAACTGAGCTCCCCAAAGGAAAGAAGTGTTAAGTTGTGGAATCCACTTTGGGGTTAATTAGAAAGATGAGAGGAGAAGGGTTTGGGTCGACCTTGTCCGTACAAGGCCGTACAGGCCGTACAGGCCGTACAAGGCCGTACAGGCCGTACAGGCCGTACAAGGCCGTACAGGCCGTACAGGCCGTACAAGGTCGACCAAAAGCATTCGACCAGTTTTTACCATTCGGGTAAAACCAAAGTTACCCGACTACTTTGCTTGAGAGGTAACCTTATCCACCCGTTGGAAAGGAAGAAGAGAGCGGCGTGGACAGGCTGGCAAGAGCTGGAAGGATCAGCATCTTGTCAAAGATGCTGATGCCATTTGCTTGGCCAGGAAGCCTCGGTTTGAATTAGGCGCGCCCTTCTCTCGACCACAGCCACACCTTTTCTCCTTTGCTTTATGAAAACCCTTGTAACTCTCTATATAAGTAAACCCCGAGTGGATGAATAAATCATACAGTTCTCTCTAATATTTTCGAGTCTCCAAACATGTTCTTCATAGTCCCTCATAATCTCTCTTCTCGTGAAGTCTAAACCAAATCTTTCCTCTCTAAGTCTGTTCTTAATCTCTTTCTAGTTACTTTTCTTCTTAGATATCAAAAATCTCATGGTATCAGAGCCTGGTTCATCAAGATCTGGGTTTGTGTTCATCGAGTTGAAGAAGATCAAGGTTGAAACTTTTTGAAGATCCAAGGCTGTTCTTTGAAGATCCGGGTAGAAGACTGAAGTTTGAAGCTTGTTTGTTGTCAAAGCTTGAGTCTTTCACGTTCCTACCTTCAAAGACTCAACCTTTCCTCTCGTTTCTCGGTTCATCCGTGTTCTAAGGTATAGATCCACTCATTTCCAAGCTTTTGAAGTCAAGCTGGTTGTAGATGGATAGTGTTAGCATGAAGGTTCCAGTTACTCTAAAGGGGAGTAACTATCTGTTGTGGTCTCGTTTGGTGAAGACTGCTATGGGAAGTAAGGGCTTATGGGGGCATATCACATCCGGTGAAGCTCCTAAGCTCATTACTCAAGAAGGTGAAGCTGCAAGTGCCACAAGTGAGGTGGAGAAATGGCAGCAAGAAGACATGATGGTGATGACACTTCTTCAAGGATCTCTTGAGACTCCTATCATGGAAGCTTATAGCTACTGTGAAACCGCAAAGGATCTATGGGATACCTTGAAGAAGGTGTATGGAAAAATCTCAAACTTGAGCCGTGTGTTTGAGGTGAAGAGAGCAATCAACGGGTTGCTAAAAGAAGATATGGAGTTCACTAAGCATCTTGGAAGGTTCCGAGCTCTCTGGTCCGAGTTAGAGATGCTGAGACCAAGCACGGTTGATGCTGATGAGTTTAATGAAAGGCGTGA